>BLKR01005800.1:0-71994 GCA_011170035.1 Teleogryllus occipitalis
TGTCGATCCATGTGGAGATGGTAGTGAAGTAAGCGGATTCTCTCAGGGTTCTCCCGTTTCCCATTTCACCGTTGCTGCATCATTTGAATCATCTTGATTATCCACGACCCTTCCATCAACCCATGCATCGTAGGTACGATAAAATAGTTCTAGCTACTGAAGAACATATTAACAGGGCTGCGACGAGCAGATCACCAAGGTGATGCGGTGTTTTTACACGGACGAGAGGCTGATTCCACGAGTGTGTAAGAGGAGAGGGGTCCGTGGTACAGTGCTCGTTTTCTACCGCTGGGGTCAAGGCTCAAATCTCTGTGGTTCCATGTGGAGATTGTGGTGAAGTAAGCGGGTTTTCTCAGGGTTCTCCCGTTTCTCATTAAACCATTGCTTCATCATTATTCATATCATGTCTTAATTATAATCTTTTCATCAAACCATTTATCAATATCAAGTATGGCCACCGAGCTTAGGCACTAGAAACATAACAAAGGTAACGAGTGAGTGGTCGGTGGCACCCAATAGTGGGTGTGTGAATGAGTGTGGGGCAGGTGTAGTAGCCAGACCTACCGCCTCTTGTTACCGAAGTTTAGATCCTGACCAATCCATGTGAAAATGGTTGAGGTCGAAGCGGGTTTGCGATTTTCTAGGGGTTTGTACGTTTCCCCTGCCTCTCATTCCAGCACTTCTCCATCATTATTCGAATGCTGTCATCATTATCATCCATTACCTTTCTATCAAACCATTCCTCACGGATATGGTTGAAAACTCTTAGCTACTGGCGAACATGTCAAGATTATCAATATTAACATAAGAAGCGTTCTTCGCGAATGGGTGCGATGATAAGGTAACCAAGGTGAGTCAGGAGGGGATTCATGTTCTATTGCAATGCGAGTGAATAGGAGGGGTCGTCTGTGATGCCTCGCTCAGATCTCCCACCTTCTGCCGCTGGGGACGAGGTGGATATCCCGGTCAATCCTTGCCGTACTTCAAGTTGACAAAGCGAGTTCGCGGCAGATATACCTGGTGTTCCCCTGTTTCCCACGGTTGTCACTCCACCATTGCCCCATCTTCATCACAACATCCATCAAATCACATGTCAATTTCAAATATGATCACAAGGTGGCACTTGCAACAGAACAAAGAACACGAGAGAATGGAGGCTAAAGGCTTGTGGTTTTTTTAGTGGATGAGTGAACGGGCAATCGTAATAGTAGTAGAGTATATAATAGTAGAGAATCATAATAGTAGAGACCTCTCATCTGCCACCTTTTGTTGTGGAAATAACGGGTTCGCATTCTCTAGTATTTTTTACGGTTCTCCTGTCTCTTATTTCACCATTGCTTTTTTTCGTTTCATCAACATTAACCGTCGCCTATCCTTCAAACCCATTAACCAGAGGTATTGCCGAAAAAGTTGAGCTACTGAGGAACGTGTAAAGATTAAAATACGAGGTGCCCTTCGTAGAGGACGTCGGCGAGGAATTAAGCACGGTGAAGCAGGCGGAGAATCACCTTTCATTGATACCGCGAGTGATGCTAGAGGGAAGTGGTGACCCACAGTATTGGGCAAGTGATTGTGGTGGTGGTGGGGGGGGGCGTTGTAGTGGTCATCTGCTAATCTGAGGGCAGGGATTTAAATCCCTGTCGAACTATGAGAGAACTGTAAGTGAACGTATCGACTTTATATTGGTTCGCCCATTTTCGCTGCCTCTCATTTCTCTACTGCTCCATCAAACCACAACATCCTGATCATCAATCAAAATTATTCGCAATCAAAATTATTCATCCACTTCTGGTCTGGTCATAAGGGTTAGCCACCGGAATAACTATAATAAATATAATCTGAGTGAAGTAATTTCTCTTATAATTGTGTAAAAATCTCTTTTCTACGATTCGGGGATGTGAAAACACGAATTAATTCGAAATCATGTGTCCAACAAATGTGGTCTGAAAGAGTTTGCAGGAACATGAATTCCACCTACACTGAGAGGAGTCAGTGAAAAATAGTTGTCACAATTTTGAACTTTTCGAGTTCAGATAGCCAGAGCTCTTTGTATCGCCGTCTTCTCGTTCAGAATTATAGGTGTCCATTTTATGATTAGATAAAATGAAAACGCCTGAATGTTTTTAACATGCAAATTGATTTAAGTGTGTCCACTTAACGTTTAATGAGCTGAATCTCTAAAGTGTATTAATATGGCTTACTATTATCTCTCACTATCCCCTTCAAACTTCGCGCAAGAAAAATTTAAGATTTGGAGGAACTTACAATTTCATTCTTTTTTCATTTATAACTCTATTTATAAAAACTACCATTGTCAAAGAAAAAAACAACGTTTTTTTCCGTTTCGCCAATACACGAGTCAAAATTTAGCTAATTTAAGTCACGAAAAGGGAATGACATGGATTACAATCCAAATAGGTATAACTAAATTTTAATATATTTAATAAATTGATCATGAATTTTAATTCAGATTTATATATTTGGTCACATGAAGATTTTTGACAGACAGTATATTACAAAGATCCTATTATTAATTTATTCACATATATACAGAATTTGTCTGGAAATTACAGAGCGACGTTTCGGGGAACTCATTTTTCCCTATGTGTAGCAGAGAAATTATGAAATGAAAGTTATGAAATTACAATGTCTCTATTACACAGTGGATCCTGAGTTAAATTATGAAATGAAAATTATGAAAATATAATTTCTCTATTACACAGTCGAGCCTGAGGATGGAGAAAAATGAGTTCCTCGAAACGTCGCTCTATAATTTCCAGACAAATTCTGTATATATGTGAATAAATTAATAATAGGATCTTTGTAATATACTGTCTGTCAAAAAGCTTAATGTGGACAAATACATGAATCTGAATTGAAGTGAATGAATCTTCTGTATGTCATGAATTTTAAGGTAGATTTTTGAGTTAAACACAATCTTCGTGTTGATTGTAGCTCATGATCATGATTGTAAATCATGAAGCGCGGAAACGCTCATTGTATACTTTTCATATTGATTTCCAACGTCATGATCGGAAATACTGGAATATCGTATGTTTATCCTGTTCTATTAATTTGTTATCTGTACATTTCGTTCTATCATATCTCTCTTTCTTTCTTGTCTAATTTCACATTTTTATTGCCCTTCATTGAAAACAAAACAGAAAATAATCATTTTACACCGGCTATTCAAGGTCTAGTATGAAGGATGTTACATAATCTCAAGTTTCATGGTTCTCATAAGCAACTGAGAATATGAAAATCTAACAGAAATTATTTAAGTGGAAAATTGAATGTGTCAAGCAATGGGACCTACAAAATGCTATGTTGGAACTCACGTAAATAGTAAGTTGATTTCCGGTGGCAGCATCAAATCTTATTTGAGACATGAATAGACTACAGAAAATGAACAATAAACAAGGCTTTCATATTCCTTTTGGGGGAGGAGGGGTTCAACATTTTCTTTAATAATGTATTGAAGTAAGTAAAATATCGTGAACTTAATTGAAAATTTATTAATTGAAAATTGATGTATAAGGGGAAAAATATAAAACCCCGTACGAACGTGAAATTTACGGCCAACTTACTATTCAGTGATTTGGGCCTCTTTGATATCAAATTTATTAATGACTTGTGTTGAGATTGATGGATGCTTGCTGTAACAACCCATTTCAGGCAGCGCAAGGGAGGAATGGTTGACATTACTTGGTACAATTCCACTTAAATCTAGTTCTCAGCAAAAAAGGAGTTCAGACGAAAACTATTACCCTCCGCATTTTAGAAACGGTTATTAAATACTATGTAAAAGACTCATCTTTCGCAATTTTACCTGTGTGTCACTAATACAAATGTTACTTTATATATTACTTTAAATATGGGAATTTGTTACTTTACATATTACTTCAAATATGCAAATTTGTTACTTTATATATTACTTTAAATATGCAATATGTTACTTTAAATATGCAAGATGTTATTTTAAATATGCAAATTTTGGTTGAATGCCTATCCCAAGAGTTTTTGGAAATATTAATCAACATAAATATGATAATTAGTATTTCTCACTTCATAGTGTGATGCTGCATTTAATAAACAAAATTTCAGAAATTCTGACCCTAAGTGCACCCCTGCAATACACAATCACAACAAAACACTATACACTGTTGAGAACGTCTTGACCTAGTAATGAATTCACTGTGAGTGTTGTATATTCAATTCAAATTCAATAAAATAACCTGGTGCAAAATACATTAATAATATAAGAATGAATTTGATTTTTTCTTACAGTGATGGCAGCAAAAAATCGCATTTCTTGTAAAAATAGGTTTTTAGTCATTTATCTAAAAAAACAATGTGGTAATCGACATTCAAATAAAATGTTAAGTGGACCACTCAGAAACGTGGGAGCGTGTTATCTTGAAACCTTGAAAAGTTCCCAATCGATATTTTTAGATGTTAATCGTTAATATATTTGGATAAATCCATCTACATGTAGCTCAGAATAAATGTAACAAAGTTCTAGGGCAGGCAGTTAGTTCGAAGATAATCCTTTTTTGTGGCAAGGAATCTCATATAAGAACGTTATACATGTGACTTTTGTCTTTTTGTTTTGTGGACAGGTTCGGTCACAGAAGAACAACTTCATCTTATATCTGGACTTAAGATAAAAATTTCCTACGATATGGGTTGTTTGCAACAAAACTGCGCGCTGTCCCATGTTCAGAATGTTTTTCGGTAATTTAAGTTCTGTTAAGTTTTTTAGGACGTTTTTACTGCCCAGTTCTTCCGCCGATATCACGAGTGGGTATGTTTTGGTAGCATACTTATATTATTATTAATTATTATTATTATTATTATTATTATTATTATTATTATTATTTTGTTTACTTTCAAAGTTTTTGGTTTCACATGGATACCACACAGATACAATATCAAAGCATGGTAGCACTGACATATTTAAAATCTACAAAACAAATTAAGGCATTCTAACACAAACATAAAACAACAGTTTTCAGATGTAATAACAAATACAATTTCAAAAATGAACTTTCAAAGCCCATGATGTCCTCCCATGAATCTCCTGACTAGTGAGCAGGTACTGCTTATATCAGAATTCTGGAGGCCGATGATAATGCTCTTTTCCAAGCCGAGTTCTTCCACCGATCTGCAGAGTTTTTGGTATAACACCAGTTGCTGACAGTACAATTGGGATAGTTTTTTTAACTTCTGACACTCGCCATTGTTCTTTTACGGCAAATAATGTATTATTATTATTATTATTATTATTATTATTATTATTATTATTATTATTATTATTATTATTATCTTTATTATTATTATCACTATTATTGTCATTATTATCATCATTATTATTGTCATTATCATCATCATCATCATTATTATCATCATTATCATTATCATTATCATTATATTTTTCTGTACTTTTCTCAGAAAGCATTGAAAACCATTCATCTATTCATACGACTTAGGCTGTAGCAAATGCAACTGGTAATGACAGATCTGAGGAAAGACGGAGAAGAAAATCATCTTTGTCCGTCGTTCAATTTAAAAAATTTCGCACAATATGGCGAGTCTGTAGGATTAAAGCTTTTTGGATGGTTATGCAGATTCCTTTTGATAATCCTATTTTTGTAAGACCTGAAGCAAATCGGTCTGTCACCACTCTTGTGGCTGAGATGATTATTGGCACTATTTATTATCATTTATTTATTATCATTATCACTATTTATTATATTATTATTATTATCATTATCATTATTATTATCATTATCTTTATTATTATCATCATCATTATTATCATCATCATTATTATTATCATGATTATTCTTATTGTTATTATTATTATTGTGCGTGGGGCAGGTGAACCTGCAGCGCAACAACCTGACGTCGCTGAGCGGGCGCCTGAACGCGTCCGTGGTGGAGGTGGTGCTGGCGCAGAACCAGCTGTCGCGCCTGCCGCCGGCGTCGCGCCTGAGCGCGGGGCTGCGCGCGCTCGACGTGTCGCGCAACCGCATCGAGGGCGGCGGCGGCGGCGCCGACGCCAGCTGGGGCGAGGGCTGGGGCGAGGGCGGCGCGCTGCTGGGCGGCGACGGCGACCCCGACCCCGACGACTGGGCGGAGGGCCGGCGCGCCGACGCACGAGGAGGGGAAGCGGAGGGGAAGTCGCTGGAGTCGCTGGAGGAGCTGCGCGCGCAGGGCAACCTGCTGGCGTCGCTGGGCTTCGTGCCCGAGCCCTGCGCGCTGCGCGTGCTGGACGCGTCCGCCAACGCGCTGGAGCAGCTGGAGCTGGCGCTGGAGCCCCTGCAGCGCTGTTCTGCCCTGCGGCACCTGGACCTCTCGCGCAACGACCTCGCGCCGCTGCCCGACGCCGCGCTGCAGGTGAGACTCAACGCCACTCGCGCCAGCGGCTTAGCCTGCGTCCCCACCTCAACGTTTTTTATTGACACGTTCATCAATATTTTCGAGCGGGACAACTTCTGAGGTCATTAGTTCTGTAAGTGTACGTGTGTTTAAGGGTTGACGATAGGATTGATTGATTGATTTTTTTCGTGTTTCCGGGCGCATCAACTGCTTCGGTCATTAGTCCCATTAGTGTAGTGCGTGTTTTTTCTCGGGACACAGCGGTGGTCTTCCTCCGCTGGATGGCGAGATCCCGCGCCGACCTACCGTCGGCTAGTGGGGTTTTCCCTTAACCAGGACTCTCCCACCAGCGGGGCACCGCCCCAGCCGGGACAAGCTCTAAGCCCCCGGCCAGTCTCCCGGAATATGTGGTAGTGTAGTGCATGTTAGTGTAAGTGTGTATGCAAGGGGAGAGGATAGGACAAGGAAGAGGAAGGAAAGATCGCGCGCGGCCTGTGGCTCGTTTGGTAGGGTAATGCTCCGGCATTCGCCTGGTGTTGATCGGAGAAACCACGAAAAACTACCGATCAGAGCAGCCGGCCGCTAGAATTCTCCTCCAGACAGCGACTGAATTCGACCTAGCTGAAAAGCTAGTGTCGAAAATCCTGCCGCCGTCAGGACTGGAACGTAGGACCTCCCGGTCAGAGGCGCTGCAGTGACATCAGTTGACGCACTGAGCTACAGCTCCCAGCCAACGCCACTCACGCCAGTGGCTTAGCCTGCGTCCGCCAACTCAACGTTTTTTATTGATACGTTCATCAATATTTTCGAGCGCGACAACTGCTAAGGTCATTAGTTCTGTAAGTGTACGTGTGTTTAAGGTTTGATGATAGGACAAGTAACAGGAAAGAATGATCGCGGTCGATCCTTGCCCCATTTATTAGGGTTTTACTTCGGCATTCGCCTGGTGAAGATCAGAGAAACCACGGAAAACTACCGATCAGAGCAGCCAATTCTCCTCCAGATAACGGCTGAATTAGATAGAGCTCTCTCGCTAGAGTTGAAAATCCTGCCACCATCAAATTCTAGAACCTCTAGGACTCAAACTCTAGGACCATCCGGTCAGAGGCACAGCAGCCATATCAACTCTCCACCTCAACGTTCTTTAATTTCCTAACAATAATCTGATATATTTTTTCTAGTTTAGTTGGGCATCTCCGAAGGGTTAAGTAATTTTAAAAGTATTCTCATATTGATTAATTTTAGTTGTTTCTTTAATTGGTCAAGTAAAACTATAAAATTCCCCAACAGACGAGACGCGTTGATTGCGAGTTTCCATGCTCCAAAATTTGGACTGGAAAGGATCTAACGAGAGTGAGGGGCGGATGAACACGCGAAGGCTAACAAATTACTAAATATAGAATACATAATACTCTAAGAGAAGATTAGTATCATTTACAACAAACCATGAACACAAAACTCCGTGAGGTTGCTACTGTCGGAGGAATTATTCTTCAGGCCTGCATGAAATAGATTTATGACATAAAATACATTTTCCCAAAAAATAATAATAAAATAATCATTTAAATGTTCGAAATGTTCACATGAGCCCGAATAGTTGTAGATATATCCAAAATATAATTCCAAGACACTGTTTTACGATTTATAATTTCTTCATAGTTAATTATAATACTTTAAAGTAATTAAATTTACATACAATTAATCAAAAAATACTAGTACATTATCTGTGTTTTGAATTTTCACTACTTTATTAGGATCCGTTCTTTTAGTGCTCGGAGTGCCTTATAGGTTTGCCCGAACATTGTCCGATCGCCATCTAGCAGCGCCTGGAAATAGTCAATCTGTGATTGAGTCAAGCATAGCCCTGGGCACACCAACTCCCCCAGTGGTTGATTAATTGATGTTCTCAGCATGTCAACTGCTATGGTCATTAGTTCCGATAGTGTAGTGAATGTGTTGTTCCGGAAGGGGGTTGTGTTCCACTCCCATTGGATGATGAGATTCGGTGACAACTTACACGCCGTCTCGAGGGTGAATTCCCCTCCAGGCACCTCTCCGGACACCGCCCCAGCCCACCCAAATTCTACGTTTCCGAATAGTCTCCCGACATGTTGTGCGGCACATGTAAGTGTAAGTGTGTGTAAATAAGGGGAGAGAATAAGACAAAAAAGGGAAAGGAGAGATCGATGGCCTGTTTTTTAGGGTACTTCTCTAACATTCTCCTGATATTGATCGGAAAATCACGTAATTACTAATCAAAGCAGCTCTTCGCGCCATCGCTTCGGAACATGGAAGGCTTCTATACGTTTGCTTTTGCGGCATTCACAAAATAATGAACGACCTTTCTACATCACATCTATAAACCAAAGTCTGTGCACGACATTTCCTTCATTTGGATTGTACCCACTTCACTGTTACACACAAAGCCAACGCACTATCATCCGGGCAACCAGTCCGGAGCTTACAGTTGCCCCGGCTGGAAATGTGCCCCGCTAGGAGAGGGAAATCCCGCAAGCTTCCGCGATAGAAGATATATTACGCTTACGATATGTGTCAATTACACTTATGGGAAGTATGTGTAATGACTTTAATAGTTGAAGTGCCAGAAATCAATACTCACTGACTCTCTCCTAAAAATAAAATAAAAATAAAACTAGTGAGAACCCGTCAAAATTTGACGGTGAGATCTGAGATAAATGTAAAATACTGTGCCCAGACTAACGTGCACAATATGTCGCATTGTTTGGATCTTCAAAGTATAACGAAGATATTCTGTGATGAGATCCCAAAATTTTGAACACGTATGGCCCATGAGCAGGGGGCAATGCAATATCGGCACCAAATTACACAAAAGAAAGACCACTATTATACTGACGTATATTATTTCTAAACTTTTTTGATGTGTCATTATCTCCTATAAACAACAATTTGATTTCTTCTGGCATATTGCTCGAAGGTAGACTTATTTTCCCCATTTAAGCAACACAGAGAAAACTGGTTTGCAGAATTTCTCTCACATGGGAAGTACGAAGCAGAACAAAACTGTCATTTCATAGAGAATGACCCAACAGAAAACGAAATGACCTCACTATCACACCTACGCTGACTTTCTCTTTCCCTGCATCCAGTTAATGTACGTTTGCGTCTTTTGGGGCGCGTGGGCACGATTCTAAATTCGACATAACTTGTGAACAACTTCACTACTTCAGTACAACCGAACAAAACCCACTGTCCAAATGTTCTCTCATACAAAATACACCAGAAAAGCAAATACATACAAACTGTCAACACCACAATGCAATTATTACACTGAAACAAAACCTTGACGAATTGTAAATAAATCTCAACAAACAAAACAAAACATCAAGCAGCGCCACCATGAAGCAGCAATAACTTACATCTATCGACATTGAAACAGCCACCTTTTGGAAGAAAACAATTGACTATTGATACGCGTACTATTAAAGAATGATTTAATTAATTAATTTACACCGTAAATGTTAGTGAATCAACACAAACAATATCTGATAACACATCTAGGGATCACATTCTTTCATTTAAAGGAAAAAATACTACAATCGGTTCAGTAGAAGCTCTAAACGATGCCATGGTAGAATACTTTATTTTTTTAAATATATAGAAGATAGATGAAATGACATTTCATGTACTCATTCTTTTTTCAATTTCCAGAACCTCACCGAATTGCGAGTGCTGGACCTGTCCTTCAACAGAAAAATGGGCACGTTGACCAACCTGACGTTCGAGGGCCTCGGCCAGCTGCGCAACCTGAGCCTGAACGCCATCGACCTGAAGGAGCTGCCGCCAGGCATGCTGGACGGCATGCCTGAGCTGGAGCACCTGGACCTGCGGCGCAACCAGCTGACGTCCGTCCCGGGCGCGCTGTTCGCGTGGACGCCCGGGCTGCGCGTGCTCAACCTGGGCATGAATCGGCTGACGCGCGTGCCCGCCGAGGCCGTCGCCAACTGCTCCGCGCTCGAGGTGCTGGACCTGGGCGGCAACCGCATCGAGGTGCTGCCCGACGGCTTGTGGTGAGACTTACTTACTTACATTTATTTGAACTGCAATTGGGTATGACCCGATGGCAGTTAAATAACAATAATCACAATAATAATAACAACAATATTATTATTAATAATAATAATAGTAATAATAACAATAAAAATGACAATAATAAATAATAATAATAATAATAATAATAAATCAAACATCGAAATTGATATTAGGAAAAGGCGAATGAAATTTTTTGTCATCTCAACAGACTACCGGAAAATCGACTGACAAAAAGGATACTAAATTATATAAAGTCACTTAAAAATTCCACACCTTGGATAGATGAAATTCGAAAGGACCTCAAAAACGCAAACATAAGACCAGCAGACATTTTAGAAAGAGACACCTTCAGACACAAAGTAGACAAATGGGAAGTTATGTCAGAGCAACCTAAACAAAAACAGTACAGAGCAAAATGGTCAGAAGAACGTAAACGAGCCTTTTCGGAAAGAATGAAAGTCTATTGGATCAACAAGAAGAACTCAAAGAAAAATTGATCGAGTTACTTGCTTAACGTCTTCCATTTCTGGGGAGAATTCGCCAATAATAATAATAATAATAATAATAATAATAATAATAATAATAATAATAATAATAATAAATTAGTACAGTACAAGCCGAACATGCAATAATCATGCTATCACTAATATTAAGTATGATAAATATTTCAATCATGATACCCAATAATTATATGTCGGTGATTCTAAAATTTAATACAAGCTACATAAATATTGGCTAATTTTTTAAAAAAAATCATTAATCGTGTTCACTACACTTAACTGAACTGCACTGCACTGCACTACACTACACTACACTACACTACACTACACTACACTACACTACACTACACTACACTACACTTTTTTGCTTTGAATTACACTGACCAGCACTTCACAGCACTTCACAGCACTTACTCATTTAATGTCTATTACTCTCATATTGTTTTAACTTATTTCTAAATCTTCGGACACTTAGAGGAAAAGCTTTGAAAATTGCTGCGGGTAAACTGTTCCAATCTTTAATTGTTCTGTTACAAAAGGAAAATTTCCCAAATATTGCGCAACCTTTTTCGGTTAGAAAGTTCGCCGTCCGGGAATCGGCGTTTCCTCGGCACAATTGTCCCTGCTCTGATGAACATACTGTGACTACGACTTGCAATAAACGAGTCTCTTCATTGACAGCTTGTGAGTTACCCCATAGAGGGGGGGGTCGGGATGACCTAGGTTGTCGCGGCTTCTGGTGGAGAATCGTAGACGACCACCCGGACCCTGATTCTCGCGGCGTCGCTCACGTCGTTAGCCTGAAGGTACAGGCAGTGAAAAGACGATGCTAAGCTCCTGGTGGTCGGTTGCCCGACCACCCACCAGTTGGGCCTATGGCGCGTCGACCTTGGAGCAGGATTGGGCGAAGGATGCTTTTCGGAGTACTCCGGATCCCACTTTAAAGTCCGACCGGAAACCAGTTACCACCCGTCAGGTTGCTTCGGTACCGGCGTTACCCACGTCGTAAGCTGGCGGTAAGCAATGGGGAGACGGGGCCGCCTGGGCCTTATTCCAGGTGGCCCCCAGTTGGGCTCTCGGATTCGTCGTGGAACTGCCCGATACTCTGGGCAAAGAGAAGGGAACTTGTTCCCGGCGCATGTGAGTGGCGCATTGTCGAGACTACGGTACTAGCGTGGATAGCTAGGAGCTCTGAGCTGGCAGGGCGGCCCCCACCCAGGCATTGTATGGGGAGGTTGCCGTGACGGTAAACTGGGTTCCGGCTAGATTCGGCCATCAGACTGTCGGCGTTAACGCGTCGGCAGAGGATGCGGATAAAATCCCATACTGCCCACCCCGGGGACTCGTCCTCCTGATACGAGTACGAGTGTGGAGGTGGTAGACCACACGGGGTTACTTACAGTTACTAAGTTGAAAAATACCCAACACCTTACTGCCTAGTGGCCATATTCGCACTGCTCGCTGACCCTTTCAACACACAATGCGTCACAAACCAATAGTATGACATTCTTATACCCTCGTATGGCATTGAACAATGCATATTTAGTCGACGAGTTATGATTTTCAACGCGGAGCAGGAAGACGCGTGAATAGAGGAGCGTAAAGATGGACCAGCCATGTCAGCACACCGGAATGACACATGTTTAATGATTTATCGCTATTTAATTAGCAATTAAATGCCACAGTTGGGAATTAGTTGTCACGTATTCTCGGGGCGAAAACTAGTCTGAGTTGGCTTGACGCGACGCCAGCACACACAAGTTAAATTAGGGTTGCAGCTCGAAGGAAACCCTCAAATGATTTATTGCTAATTATTGCCACAATTTGGAATTAATTACTACGCATTTTCGTGGAGAAAACGAGTTGGAAGCTGGCTTGACTCGTTAAGTTAGCACACACAAAAGTTCCTATGCAATATCGTAATAACGTTTCTAACAATAATATTATAAGTTATTTACGACCCTGATTTAAATTGTGTGTGTGTTGACGTCGCGTCAAGGCAGCTCACATCAGTTTTCGCCACGAAAATACGTTGCAAGACATTCCAAATTGTGGCAATTAATTAGTAATTGAATAGCAATAAATTATTTGACATGTTTCATTCCGGGGTGCAGACATGGCTGTTCCAGCTTGACACACCTCGTGGCCATGCCCGACCACATTCCCACTCTTAGATTCTCGGGACAGAGGGAATTCTGCGGCCTACGCCTTGAGAGACAAGCGACCCCAAGGTCAAATTCTACGCTGACAGGTGACGCCCCTATCCTTCAATGTCCGGCTGCCACGACCAAATCGTGTGTCACAGGGATAGAGAATTTAAAAGAAGCTTGCAGATACATATCATTAAAAACATCTTGTGTCACTGACAATTGCATTAAATTCAAAGGAATTCTGTTTTATAATAATTTTCCCCCAACGGGACATGAAAAACCGTTCCGTTTCCACTTTGGAGATGTTCCGCTTTGTGCTGTATAAAATGCCATTTAACTTCATGGGCCGGAAAAAGTTTCTGATTAAGGCAGTTTTCCGGCTTGTACAGGTTCCGGTTTAGATAGATTTTACTGTAATTTATTGATGAAAATTACATATTTACTCGTAATTTTCATTAAAAAAGGAAGTGTAATACACAATTTCATATACATTCCTAAGAACATGCATAACGTATCGGGACTTATTTTCGCTGCAAAATAAGCTAATATAACTTCCTGACATTCTTTTTTAAAATTTCTCTCCTCCATGGCTTGAAAATGTCTTTTTTACGATATATACTTTTAGATTTACTTGGTAACAAAACTTCTACAGCTTTCGCAGCTTCACTTTTAATTCTTTCACTAATATCTTCAATTTTCTCCAAAGAGACAGAGATTGTAAACTCAAATATATCCTTCAAGGCCTGCGTTGTTCCGTTGAAAACAATGTAAAACCATCCATCATTACTCTTAGTTGTAGAAGAGAATAAGATGAAAATATTGCAAAGGCAATCGGCTACGATAAAATATTGTGTATTGCACGTGGCTGACAGACCATTATGTCTGTTTATAAAATGACATGATGGTATTTTTCAGCCATTATGACTATAATAATAAAATTACTAAAATATTAATAAAATACTATTATTTACAATTATCATGAAAATTATTTTACTATCATGAAATGATTATTATTTCCAATTTATTTATTTTTTGTACGTTTTGCGTTTTCCAATTGACAGTGAAAAGTGTCTTCACATCATGTTGGACACTTTTTTCTTCGATTAGTAATCAATAAGGGCGGATTTTAATGAAATATTTTTTACTGTAAAACAATGTCGTTTAGTATAGAAATTCATTTTGTTATGGAAAAAGGAAATGACCAATTTTTATGTCATTATTTTGCATTTTTTGTCGATTTCGACAAATAAGTCATTTTTACCTTTTTCCGTCATTTTTAATCCATTTTTTGCTGATTTCACTGGTTTTAATGTCATTTTAATGGTACTTGCTTTAAATAATATTTAAGAGATGCAACAAATGTTCTGAACAGAATTAGTAAGTAGCCTGTTCTATTTGTTCGCTCAGAAATTGTTTTGACAGCCGTTGTATGTAATTCATGCGACGTATATCAGTGCAATGGCCGGTTCAGCCGATTTCGGGATATCTAAAGACAGCGATTTCCTGGCAAAGAACAGTCCAAACCAAAAGTTTGCCAGTTGAGTTTACTCGAACGAATGGAAGAAGCATCAATTACATCAGTAATGTATCAAACATCTTGAGTTGTTCATCGAATTGATAAGTTTTTCACGTCATTTTTCTTTGGTTTTAGGGCATTTGTAAAGCATTTTAAGAACATTTTATAGATTTTTAATGATGTTTTAGGTCATCAAAATCCGCCCTCTATTTATGAGAAAACAAGGCAAAGAACCACGTTTGACGAAACTCCAAATATATTCAGTTGAAGAATTAGCTCTGGAAATTAGTTATAAAAGTGTTAATTTTTCCCCAGTCCAAAAAAACCCATCCATGTTTCATGAAAGTTTGTCTGTAGGGCTGTATTTTTTAAAGGAAATTATCAATAATTATTAATATTGTCAATAACTTTAAGAAATATGCGAAAACGTAAAATTAAAAGGGTAGCTCAGGACTTTAAAACTATTTCTAAACTCCTTATATACTTTCCACATTGTGAAAGAATTGAAATTCAAATTGAATTTTTCTTTAATTTTAGGGCTTATTTGAAGCATTTTCTTGATCCTTTTTGGCGATGTTTTATGTCATCAAAATCCGCCCTCTATTTATGAGAAAACAAGGCAAAGAACAATGCTTGACGACACCCGAAATAAGATCAATTGAAGAATTAGCTCTGGAAATTAGTTATAAGTATTAATTTTTTCGCAGTTCAAAAAAACCCATCCAGTTTTCATGAAAGTTCGTCTGTGGGGCTGTATTTTTGAAGAAATTATCAATAATTATTCATATTATCAATATCTTGAAGAAATATGCGAAAACGTAAAATTAAAAGGGGAGCTAAGGACAATAAAACTATTTCAAAACTCCTTTGATACCTCCAAATTGTGAAAGAATTGAAATTCAAATTGAATTTTTCTTCAATTTTAAGGCTTATTTGAAGCATTTTCTTGATCATTTTTGGCAGATGTTTTAGGTCATCAAAATTTGTCCCCTATTTATGAGAAAACAAGGCAAAGAACCACGCTTGACGACACCCGAAATAAGATAAATTGAAGAATTAGCTCTGGAAATTAGTTATAATAAGTATTAATTTTTTTCATAGTCCAAAAAAACCCATTCAGTTTTCATGAAAGTTCATCTGTAGGGCTGTATTTTGAGGAAATTACCAATAATTATTCATATTATCAATAACTTGAAGAAATAAGCGAAAACGTAAAATAAAAGGGTAGCTAAGGACAATAAAACTATTTCAAAACTCCTTTGATACATTCTGAAAGAATTGAAATTGAATCCTTCTTTGGTTTTAAGGCATACTAGTGAGAACCCATCAAAATTTGACGGTGTGATCTGAGACAAATGTAAAATACTGTGCCCAGATTAATGTTCACAATATGTTGCATTGTTTGAATCTCCAGGGTATAACGAAAATATTCTGTGATGTGGAGTTCCCAATTTTTTGAACACGTATGGCCCTTGACCACGTGGCAATGCAATATCGGCACCAAATTACACAAAAGAAAGAGCAGTATTATACTGAAGGATATTATTTCTACAATTTTTTGATGTGTCATAATCTCCTATAAACAACTGTTTCATTTCTTCTGGCATATTGCTTGAAGACTTATTTTCCCATTTTAGCAACACAGAGTAAACTTGTTTACAGCATTTCTCTCAGATGAGAAGTACAAAGTAGAACAAAACTGACATTTCATAGACAATGACCCAACAGAAAACGAAATGATCTCACTATAACGACACATACGCTGACTTTCTCTTTCCTTGCTCCCAGTCAATGCACTACGTTTGCGTCTTTTGGGGCGCGTGGGCAACGGTTCGGAATTCGACATAACCTGTGAACAACTTCACTACTTCAGTACAACCGAACAAAACCCACTGTCCGAATGTTCTCTACAAAATACACTACAAAAGGAAATACATGCAAACTGTCATCACCACAATGCAATTATTACACTGAAACAAAACATTGACGAATTCTGAACAAATCTCAACAATCAAAACAAAACATCAAGCCACGCCATCATGAAGCGGTGGGAACTCACATCGACTCATGTATATCAATTTTAAAACAGCCACCCTTTGGGAGAAAACAATTGACTATTGATAAGCGTAATATTAAAGAATGATTTAATTAATTAATTTACACAGTAAATGTTGGTGAATCAACACAAACAATATCTGATAACACATCTAGGGATCACATTCTTTCATTTAAAGGAGAAAATACTACAATCGGTTCAGTAGAAGCTCTAAACGAAGCCATGGCAAAATACCTTATTTTTTTTAAATATATAGATTATAATATAAGGCTTCATTTTATTTGAGTCGGGAAAACAACTAATTGTGAAAAATTATATTTCTTTGCTCCGTTTTATTAAACTCTTCCCGCCAATTCAGTTATAATTCTACTGCTTCATTCTCTATGTAATTATTTTAAGTTATAACAAAGTTTCAAAAATATAACTGTTGTGAACGGGTTTCAAAACCTCCTCTGATCGTATAGTACATTAATATATTTCTTATATACTCGTATTAATTTATTTATCTTTCGTGGTTTCGTTTGTAAACATAAATAGTTCGACAGTAAAACAGAAACGAAATTGTCTCCGCAACCTAAAGTAACTGGAATTTTCTGTCAAAAAAGAACCATTTTATGAGTGTTGTTACGTGAATTCCTGTGGTCTGCCTCTCTCTTCCGCTCGTACTATGCTGCTGGTCATTTCCAAACAATGCATCCCGGCATGCGTGGCGCGGCGGCAGGTGCAGGAAGCAGGTAATTATGCGGAGCGCAGGAAATGTGGCCGAAATCTTGTGGTCCTTAACACCAGTCGGCGGTACCATGAGCACTACTCACAATTTAATGTCACCTTTTACCACAGTATACGAAATATTACTATTCTTCTATTACAAACATAAATATTGTAGGCGATTGATTGGAAGCAATGAAGAAAGGAATACTACCGCATATAGCCACACGCCGTCACCTTGTATAATGATGAGTCTGTGTTCAAATTGGTGAATAAAAAGGAAGTCAAGGATAGTGAAGGAAGAATTCTCAAGTATAAAAGTAGGAAGTCAGCATTTAAACTCTGGGCATGAGAAAAACTGCCTGAAAACCTTATGACTTCTGGCATAGAACCTAAGCGGAAATGATTTCCCTCAAACATAAATTTGATAACATTATTGCATTCTAGTGGCGTGCTGCAGTAAAATTTATGTTGAATAAAACCACGCAAAATGAGTTTGCAAAACACATCTCAGTTCACTCTCCCATAACATTACAATAAATTAAATATTTTTTAAAAAAGTCTTCTTCAATATAACATAGTAAAGTATATCCGGATTTACAGTACACTTCTCATATTCATTCATATCTCTCACTATAGACTTGTCTCTCACATTGCCAGAGGATGCACAGTTTTCTTTCAACTTCTGCAAGCATTAAAAATTAATAAAATATATAAATAATTATAAATCAATTGAGTCAAAACTATTTTTATAATTAATGGCCTATTAATTTACTTTTAAACTGGAAACATTTTCATATTATCACTGGAAATTCTCAATCTTTCTCACACAAATTTCAAAAATGTTCCAGAATAGCAAACATTGCCAAAGGATATATTTACTGAAAAAGTATTTTGCAAAATAGATATTTCTTCTCATTTGGTAACAAGTAAACACTTTTTTGATCGTGTTAAAATTGTCCCGTAATGCTGAGTCAATTACTGGAACAGAGTGAAATTGAAAGGAAGCCAAAGGCGTATTCGAACCTGGGAGCAATCTTTTTTAAACGTGTTTTCTCGTGCATGATTACACTAAAATCTCTCTCTCCCCATCTCTCTCTTTTTGCCCTATTTTTACCGTTACCTTTCCCCTCTATTTTTCCATCTCACTTTATCCACCTCTTCTTTCCGGGATTTTCTTTTTTCCCTCTCTCTATCTCTCCCTTTTCCCTGTTATCTCTATTCCTTCTCTACATATTTTCCCCTCTCTCGTTCCTTCTTTCTTTGCCCCTCTCTCTCACTTCCCCCTCTCTCTGTTTCCCCTACTCTTTCTCTTTTCGCCTCTCTCCTTTTCTCTCTCTTTCCTTCTATCTTTTCTTCTCTCTTTTTCCCTCTCCATATCTTCATCTCTTTTCCTTCTCTCCTTTTACCTCTCCAATTTCTCACTATATTTTCCCTCACACCTTTTTTCCTTCCCTTTCCCCTCTTTCTTTTCTCCTCTTTCTTCTCCCATATTTCCTCTCTCTTTCTCTCTCTCAATTTCCTCCCTCTCTTTTCCCCTCGCCCTTTTCCCCTCCTACTCTTTCCCCCTTCTCTCTCTTACCCCCTCTCTTTTCCGCCTCACCCTCTTTCTCGCTCTTCTTTTCAATCTCTCTTTTTCTCTCTCTCTGTTTCCCTCTCACTCCTCTGTCTCCTCTCTCTATCCCGCGTTGTCCACTCCTCCTGGTCTCAACGGCCTTGCCCCACATCACACGGCAACACGCAGCAACAATGAAGCTGGGTTCCCAGGTGAATTGGGAATTGCATTTAACTGAAGTGCCATCTCGAGCGGTAGTGCCATCTAGTGGAGATACAACAAACTGAACAGCGTATAAACCTTCTCTGTGAAAAACAAACAAACAAACAAACAAACAAACGTAGATGTGCTCTTTTTCATGAAGATCGGTTACACGGCGTGGGATTTCATTGCTCTGGTATATAGCAACATACATTTTTATAAATATAGATTATATGTGAAATAGAAAATAAAAATAAAAAAATAAATGAATACAGATCACGGTGGGTACAGCACTTAGGAATAATGTCTCACGAAAGGATCCCCCGACATGCCTTTCTGTACAGACCACGGGGAAGAAGGGACAGTGGCCGTCCACGACAGATGGTGTAATGAAGCAGGAACAGGGAATTTTCCTAATCCGTGAAGTGAAGAAGAAGAAGAAGAAGAAGATGTGAAATAGATATTTTTGTTGCATACATAGCAACTATCCCAACGCATTCAACAGCATTCGTGGCTAGAGCAACAATGTTTGAAAGTTTCTTTAGCTTTAAAAAGCGTTATCATCGCACACTTTAATTAACCAATATTTTAAAATTAAATAACGTTCTCTACTACTACTACTCCAGAATGTATGCATTTCTGCACGTTATCGGATACAGCATGATGACGATTCCACAATCCATGCGAGAATATTAATCTCGCACGACTCTCGACAAATCACATTCGTCTTAGTTCATTACACACAACAGAGGGTTCTCGCAGTCTCCTTAAGATGGCAATAGCTCTGCGCGCTCTGCCGCGGCAGGTCGCAACTGTTGTTAGACAGGTGAACTACAAAACAGTTTGCGAGTTGGTGATTGTTAGGAAGGTTATGTCACAGCGGAAGGTTATGTGGATGATTCTATGTCAAACAAAATGTCTACCTCAAACACTGTAATCAATAGAACACAATACAGCTCTCATTCAAAATACTCGTATAGAAGAAATATATTGTTCTACAAGTAATTCTACATATTTTAAATGAAATTCGCTCAAATCAAGAGTCAACTTCCTCCATAATAAAAATTACCAATTGCTCTAATTTCACAATTTTTTCAAAAAGTAAATTAGACTATTTATGTTTGTAATACTTGTTTTGTTTACTTATTTGTAGTTAATGTTATAAAATAGTTAAGTAAAGTTATAAAATAGTTAAGTAAACAGTACAATGAATGTAAAATTATTTCAAAAAATATAAAAACTTTTCAAATATTATATGTCAGAAAATATAGTCTTCTACTCCCGTAGAATGGCTATTATTTCCTCGTAGAAATTTCGTCACTCGCTCTTACGACGCTTGTCTCGTAAACATCAGCTCGTTTGAATATGAATAATAACAATCAATCTACGCTTTTTGACGAATATACGATTACAGGAAAAGTTGTAGAATATAAAATTTAGAGATCATTGCAATTAACACAAAGGTGTAGTATTATATCATTTCAAATCGATGTTCAAGATACATGATTTATAAATGAATACGTTAATTTTCTCAATTTCTCTTAATACTTTATCTGAAATGATGGAAATAATGAAAATATTCTAGAAGTGTAAAAAATATTTTTATGAACATTTTCGGGGGTAAATTTTTAGCTCTTTCTGAAAAAACTCGTTTGCACGTTTCTGAAATCTTACATTCAAACATTTGACAACCGTTATAACATATTTTTTGTTTATTTATTATTCAGGTTGTTTTGTTTTTTGATATATTTTTCTGTATACCCTATATAGTCGGATGGGTTGTAGAGCTGTATAACCACTGTAGTTGCATGAGCATTTGCCTCTTACCATTGCTGGGGGTAGGTACTGAGCTGAAAACCCACCATATGTGATGGAAAAACGCTAAGTGAGGAAGCCCCTCACATAAATCTAGTAATTATTAAACAATAGAAAACAAACATAAAGAATAAATAACCCTAATTTAAAAAATCATATTTTAATAAGCTAATTTAAAATGACATATTTTCAAATTAATTTATTAAGTTTATTATTATTATTATTATTATTATTATTATTATTATTATTATTATTATTGTTGTTATTACTGACGGAAATCTTCTGTCTAGAGCTACTCTGGGAAGTGGTGGTGGTTATGGTCGTTTCCAGGAACAAAAACAGGGTTGGTTTCGGGCGCGTCAACACTAAGGTCATTAATCCCATAAGCGTAGTGCATGTTTTATCGTGTTAGGTGACAGTAATCATTCCCCACTGAATGGCGTTTATGCATCTCCAACCTAGCGGTGGCTATGAGTTTTATTCCCCAACTAGGTATCCCCCACGAGTGTGCAGCACCCGAACCGGGACAAGCTCTAATCTCCCGACGGGTCTCATGACGTGTGGCAGTATAGTGCATTTAAGTCTGTGTTTAAGTAAGGGGTAGGGTAGGACAAGAAATGGAAAGGAAAGATTGCGCGCGGTCCGTGGCCCGTTTGTTAGGATACTGCTCCGGAATTCGCCTGGTATTGATCGGAGAAACCACGAAAAACTACGGATCAGAACATCCGACCGTTCGAATTCTCCCCCAGACAGCGACAGAACTCAACCTAGCTATCTAGATAGAGTCGGAAATCCCACCACCATCGGGACTCGAACCTTGGACCTCTTGGTCAGAGGCACTGCAGTGACATCATTTGATGTCGTGAGTCACCTCCCAATCAAACACCGAGATTGGCGCAGTAGCTGTTCCTGTTTTACCTTAAGTGCTTCAGCTACATAATTATCAATTTTTAGTTTCGATAATAGTCAATTTTTAATTTGTTAAGATTTTGAATATTCATGATCATCAAATGATGATCAATTCATCATGAACAAATTTGAAGCCGTTTTTGAGAAAATCTTCATTACAGATATTTTTATACTGTCAGGATTTCGCTCAAAATTAATCAAAAATTATTATTTGGAAAAGTTTTCACGTGACAATATATAAAAGTCTAAATGTATGAATATATTTCATACATGAACAAATTCAATACAGTTGCAATAGTGGTTTGTAATTGTAAACGTTTGCAGTTTTCTAACATTTGGAGGTTTTAATGAAAATCAGTCTAGAGACATCTGATACTCAGAAAAAAAATTGATCTTTTTTGAGAGAGTAATGAAAACGTAGTGGCTATACAGTGGTAACCTAGCTGAAAAACTGAAAAGCTTGTTTCAATGACGCAGGGCCTTGTGTGTTATCGTATCGGTCTGGGAATATCGATTTTGGATAAAACCCAGTGAACAGTTTTGGACCCAGTGTCGTTCTCATTGTGCCAGACAAGACAGCCAGATGGACGGAGTGAGTGACGATTTTAAAAATAAAATACTATTTGCGGGGAATCACTGAACCGCAAAATGTGTATTTTAGTCAAAATATCGATATCAATTTTTTTGCAGCATTACAATACGTTGTTTATACTACATGTAAGAAGAAGCATTAAAAAACTCTTATTTTGCGTATAAGATAATGTAAAAATCCTCGTGAAAGATTCTAGTTTATTTAGAAGACCACGGATTATCTGTTGAAACTTCACAGAGGTTATTACTTTCTTACCTACTATGTATTTACGTTGTAAAGAGGAAGTATTGTAATGGTACAGTTCAAAGTGGCGATTTTTTGTTAAAAAACACGTTTTTTATAACCCTAATATCGGAAAAGACAATTAATTCGCTGTAGTAAATTGTATCCTCTAACAAGTTGTGTAATCAGAATCTAAATTTTTGGTACTTGGTTTGGGTCTTTGGTACCGAAAAAATGGCTGACGGCAAAAGTCAGTCCGTTTGTGTATCCGTTCGTTTATGGTCAACGCTAGCGACTAAACTGTTTGAACGATTTTCTCCGAAACTCACATTCCCCGATCGATCTAGTGGAACTCGGAGCCCTGCGATTCTAAAATGGATATTTTGATTTTGGGGTACTTCATATGTAATAATGACAACACTTTCAAAATTTCCTCAAAAATTTCTCCGAATTTTTAAATATTTTTTTCTCCCTTGGTTAGAGGAAAATATACTTACAAATGGCTCAGGTCACATTCTCCTTGAAATCTCCAAATTATAAAAAATTGCAAATGTTCATTTTGTCGGCGTCTTCCTACAACTACTATTCAATAAAATTCAATTAAAATTGAATGTAAAGATTATTTCTCAATTAAGACTTCTTCGAAGAAAGAAGAGCACCGGTAGCGGTAGCTCAGTGCATCAACTGATGTCACTGCAGCGCCTCTAACCGGGAGGTCCTAGGTTCGAGTCCTGATGGCGGCAGGATTTTCGATACTAGCTATTCACCTAGGTCGAATTCAGCTGCTGTCTGGAGGAGAATTCTAGTGGCCAGCTGCTCTGATCGGTAGTTTTCCGTGGTTTCTCCGATCACCACCAGGCGAATGCCGGAGCAGTACCCTATCAAACGGGCCACGGACCACGCGCGATCTGTCCTTCCCATTCCTTGTCCTATCCTCTCCCCTTACACACACACTTACACTAACGTGCACTACACTACCACATATCTCGGGAGACCAGTCGGGAGCTTAGAGATTGTTCCGGCTGGGGCGGTGCACCGCTGGTGGGAGAGTCCTGGTTAGAGGGAAACCCCACTAGCCGACGGTAGATCGGTGCCGGATCTCGCCATCCAGCGGGGAAGATCACCGCCATCTCCCGAGGAAAAAAACATGCACTACACTAACGGGACTAATGACCGAAGTAGTTGACGCGCCCGGAAAAAAAATAAGGCCATGTACAATGTTTCGGTAGTTTATCAGTAGTTTTCGTATAATTTCTAACTATAATCTTTCGTATAATTTCTAATTATAATCGGTAGTTAATTATCAGTAGTTTTCGTATAATTTTACGTGAAGTATAAGTAACATTTAAACACTTATTTTGACAAAAGTAGCTTTACATTTTTTCTTAAATTGTGTGCTCGTATGTATTACAGGAAGGTAAAAATAGTGCGGGCCCCATTTTCGGCAAACTATATTTTCGCAAATTGCCAAAGAATAACATTCCAAAATTACAATATTGTTTTAAATATATTTTCTATAATGAAATTTGTTCTAAAAAATTATATCTTTAAACAAGATCATGTACATTTTGTCAAAAAAGTCGTTTTTGCGTAATTTTTCCTTGAAATAATGACAATAATATTTTTTCAAAAAGGCTCCAATTTTCCTTTTTTTCTTGTACAGAGCTTATAGAAATGGCTCAAGTGCAATTTTCACTGATCTCTCTGAATTTTCGTAAATTGCAAAAAAAAAGTTAGAAATGATGCGAGAAAGTATGTGCTACTGGAGCATCAGAAGTTTTTGTTTTGTTTTTTTTTTAGATGAAAAAGGTATGAAAATTTCCCACTTTTATTGCTTACAAGTTTCTCCATTCTTTTACATTAATATACGTAGTGATAGAATTTAATTATCAGAACTAATTGAAATACCAATATGTACTATGTTTTATTTTTATTGCATTTTTTCTGATGTTTTCTGAAAATAAAGAACAAATTGTTGTAATGGTAGCACGTAAAAATGAATGAGCCATAACACTTGCGTCCCACTAATGAGGGAAATTTCCTCCTCCGTCATACTTCCTGAAGCATTAACTCGCATGATGCGAATCAGGATGGTATACTAATGTTGCCCAAATGGCCTGCAAGGCGCCAGGGTCGTACAGAGGTGCCCAAGCGATTAGTGCAGTTAATCTCAAGTGGTTCGTCTCTCATTCGATATTATCGAGATCCAGTCTTAGACTCTCATCTTAAGCGTCATCTCCTATCGCGCAAATCCGCAGTGAGAAAACATTTATGATGTAATTATTTTACCAAACGAGAATTTCATGCCATATGATCGCTATAGGATGTGGGCTTAGATGTAATCTAGAATTTAATCTTGTTACATTACTGAAATGTATTCTATGTCTAAATTTGCAAGTGAATGACTATGCGTTATCCTATTGAACTGATTATAGTACACATCAGATTGCCGATATCTTTCTAGGTTTCAGCAAATATATTTTCTACAATTCATTAATAAGAAATTAAGACCGCCAACGCAGGTCTATGAAAGTTGTCTAAATAACTATCTTTACTTACGACTCTTCAAAAGTAATATTCGTTAGCAAACACAAAGACAAATTGAAATGATAGAGAATTGTAACAAAAAGTATGAGATAATCATTACTTTCTAGAGATGGAATAATAGTAGTTTATGCAATTAATTTATAATGTTAATTTATAATTGCATACCGCTACTTCTCCGCGATTCTCTCTCTTCGATTGGCTGAATGTGTGATGACGCATTTGTGCCATAAAATGCTAACACGTAATCATTTGTGCCACAAAATACCCTTTTGTGAACGGTTTCTTGCAACAGAAATTGATGTTTATAAAAATGGTATACACAAAGTAGTATTTTTTCGAATCCTAATCTCAATAAATTGCTTTAATTAATAAATGTGATAAGTATTTGATATGTAATCTTCAAAGCATGTCGGAAAGGTAGAGAAATATGATAAAAGTGGTTTAGTTTAAAATTTCGAGTTCTTGTACAATATCTTAAAATAATAGAACGTATAAACTTTTACATGGATAAGCCAAAATATAAATTTTTAATGCTTCATTAGTGATTGGAAGATTAACAAGTTTTAGAATCTTGGATGTTTTCCAAGATTTGAAAGATTCAAATATCCACATATTTTGTCTGTAAAAATAAGCTACACTACATCTGCCTTCAGCAGGATGTTCAGATAACGGGAACTACAAATATTTTTTTACAAATAGATGTATAAAAATAAAACGTATATCAAAAACATTTCATCTTTTTCTCTTAACAAGTTTATGTCGCTCAATAGACATAAACACTTAACTCCCTCTAACGAAGCATCAGTACCACCATCAGCCGAATGTGTTCTGTGGAGAAATGTTTGTAAGAATCTATTTATTCCAACTTTATCATCATATTCATCGACATGCATTCAACATCATATAACATCGATCAAAAGTATTTCAATCGATCAAATCAATTGTTTTGTGTCATGTCTTCACATTTATATATTTTTATATAAGTGCATAAGTCATGTATTATCTAGGAGGCGGCCGTTGAAAATAAACGCGACATCAAAACTCGCTCTGACGGAGAGGCAGCTCTTCGTAGATAAATCACAGGAACTTCACAAAATAGGTTAAAAAATGAGCTGCGCTCCGCGAATATCTGTCGTCAATAACCTTATAAGGGAACCTGCTTGACGTTTCTCCGTTACACCCTTTCATATTTCAGTGACTCCTGGAATTATATGGGATGATTAATATTAGTTGGGACATCAGAAGAAGAGAGAGAAGAAGAAAATGGAAGGAGAAGTATAAGGAAAAGAGAAGGCGAAGAATAAGAAAATTAAGAATAAAGAAAGAGAAATATCAAAAAGAAGTAGAAGAAAGAGAGGTCGAAGAAGATAAAGGTGACGAAAAAAATGATGATGAAGAAAGATATGAAGACGAAGAGAAGAAGCAGAAGAAGAAGTAAGAAGCGAAGAACAAGAAAAAGAAGAAAAATAAATAAGAAGAAAGACAAGAAGATGGAAGAAGAGACGAAAGGAAAGAAGAAGAACGAGAAAGAAAATCGATAATCCTCTGACTCAGCTGAGTTTTCTGTACGTAACAATAATGTATTCTGCACATTCTGATTTCTCGCTTATGAAGCCCCGACACAGCGCGGCGGTGACAGCTAGCAAAATATGTAGTGGAAACATGGACACGGCGCGGCGTGTCGGCAGCCGCAGCTTCAGTAGAGCGGAACCGTGCGAGCGCCGGGGCGGGGGCGGGGGCGGGGGAGGGGACGGCGTAGGAGAGCGCGGGCGTCCCACGCCTCGAGACTCCCACGGCCGCGCACGCGCGTCCGCGGCTGCGTTCGCCACTGCCATCCCGCATCCCGCACACCGCACAATGCCCCGTGCCTTGGTTTCCACCGCGGCCTTTGAAAGCTATCCTTTCAAAGGAAGAATGCGCGCTTAAAAAGTAGCCACACAACAACATAGCACATTATTTCTTTCGTTAAATGTAAATAGTAGGGGACAGTTTCTGAGGCGGGTCTGTCCCTTGGACTAGCCACCGTAGGGGTTTGCTTGCCGTACTAAATGCGATTTTCTTGTAAGCACTGAAGCATATCAAAATGTAGTTAGTTATAGAGAACATCAATGTATAACTGTGTCGCGGTTATACAATTGGGAGCTTCAATGCTAAAAATTTAAGTCGTAACGAACCGCGTCCAGCTGATGATCTGACAGACGTCACTCAATTTAAATCGAAGTATTGTGCGGAGGCACTACGTGATATACAGAGTTAACTATTTTTTCATTAACTTGAAAATTGCACTTGTTTGAATACTTTTTTGTGACGTGTTCACCGGGGGAACTACCTTTCAAAATGTTACAGAAAGCTCGAAAAGTCTTCAAACACTAATTGTCTTATTACTTCATACTGCAAAATTCTACATTTTTCGTCTTAAGTTTACTCGTCGTTTAATCATCTTTTTTGCGCGTCCTTGGGGGTACTCACCCAGCATTAGCACACTTAGAGTCGACGGTATCTTACAAACCCGTAATCTTATCTTAGCATATTATATTCAAATGTGGTAAAACATCTAATACGTATTGCAATACATTAGTTCGGTAACATATTCTCAGAATCCAGTGTTTTTAATAATCAAATTGATGTTTCCTGTGTTTAGTCCCCAATGTGTTGCATATAAATGAGTTCAAAGTATTTATTATCAATCGTGTTTAGATGTCGAATCGAAAAAATGCATCATATCAACAGATCAAGTAGGAAATTATAAAATTGGTACTTTTGAAGAAAACCACAGCTCGTTGAGCGGCATAAATGTTGTCAGTTTTATAGTGTATTTCAGAAATATTTTACAGTGTATTGCATCTATCATTTAGTTGTAAGATTAGGGAATTTCCGCATATTATTATAGAATTATAAATTATGCGAAAGATGAGATAAGGGTTGATTCAAGCAGTTGAATTGCTTGGAGTAAGAAATGTTTAAACTGATTTAATTTTGTGAATATAAGTTCCATTTTCCTACATTCTTATGAAACCAAAGAGAGGAGGAGGAGTGAGATAGAGGACAGAGAGAGAGAGAGAGGAGAGGAGAGGGAGGGAGACAGGGAGGAGAACCAGAGAGATCATTCACTTAGCCCAATAATGTGTGTATTCACTTATTAATAATGTATTCTATATATTATTTATCACTTATGTGTTCTCCGGTACATCGGAACCCCGACAGCTAATAGTCGAGCTACAGTATATGACTTTCATTTAAAAACCTCTCTTTTGTCTCTTATTACCAATGAATACATTCAAACAAAATGTTATTAGATATGTAATGGTATTTTGACCAATATGTATTAAATGTTCAATGCTTTCGATTTTATATAAAATTTACAAAGTTATCTGAACCATTCGATCGTTCTCTAATGTGGGTTTGACCGAGAAACAATCGAAAACGGAGCTTCCCTGACAAAGAAAGCTTTGGGCGTAAGGACGCGATGATCTCACTATCTATTGACCAAAGAAAATAAGTAAATAAATAAAAACATGAAGAAGGGAAATACGTATTTGAAGTTTTCATGAGGGGAGCTGGAAAATATTAAGACCTTCTGTTGGCCGTAACTATGAAATTGATGCCGTGAATCAGCTGAGAGCGTGGAGATAACGTGGAAGTGTCACTTTCGAATTAGATCGCGCGTGCTGCGCATGAGATTTGTGAGAACTCTCTCGTATCACCACGGACGCTCTAATGATTTAAGGCAGAGACGCCACTGCTTCTTACAAACGCGACCAGTAGATGGAAATCGTGCGGACTCAGTGCGTGGTCTGCCCCTCACCTCTACAGCCTGCGTAAGCATGCCCAACTCCGAATTGAGAGTTGTGATTGTCTGGTTCGACGGCCACCCACTTCGCATCGTTTTGTTTCCAAATTCGTTTTACTTTCTCACTACCGCTTTCGCAGTGGAGAGAAACTCATGTACTGCTACGCGAAAAAACGACGAATTTTCGGCAGAAAACTTATTACAGGTCTCTAGTAACGAAAAAGTGGATAAATGTAGTTGCTAAATTTAGGGGGAAAAGTTCTAACACGTGGTGTAGCCAGAATTTAAGTTTTGTGGATTGTTGAATGCAAAAAATCGAATGACGACAAAAGTCTGGCTGTCCATCCGTCCGTCTGTGTACAACGCAAGCTGCTAAACCGTTCAGCCGATTTTCTCCAAAACTGATTTTCCTCAATCAATCTGGCTGATGTCACGGTCCCTTGAATTTAAAACTGATATTTTAATTTTGGGAGCTACTTTATATGAAGCCCCTGGGACATTTTCAAAATTTCAAAAAAAAAGGCTCCAACGTTTTTGATTAAATTTTTTTGTTGGATAAACTGAAGAACGCTTAAGAAAATGGTGCATTTCTAATGTTTGTTGAAGATACTGATTTTTCGAAAATTGCAAAAATCTTTTCTAATAACAAAATTTTAATTATATATACCAAAAACAAAAGCATTAAGAAACTATTTTTGAAAATTTATTTTGGGAGATAACGGAATGTTGGGTACAGAAATAGGCTCTGAGCTGTGACATCCTAACTTAAGAACTACAATCTCTAATGCTTCAATTCTGTTTTCTCGTGATCACAGATGATTTGAACTTGTGCCTGAACCAAAACAATACTTGTACCATTAGTATTTACTTACTTTTAAACGTTTTTGTCAGGAAATTAAAAAATTAATAAAATGGTAAAATGGTAAAAAAAATAGTAAAATGTTAGAATGGTATGGTCATCTTAGAAGAATGCCGGAGGAAATATGGCCATTAAAAACTTGGAGGTGGCAGGTGCCAATGCACAGAAAGAATGGTAGACCAAGACTCAAGTGGTATGATGGTGTGCGATAGACAATGAGAGATCGTCACATCGAAGATGATTGTCAAGATAGAAGAAGATGGAAGCTTGGGTGCGAGAGACGCCGTATGGTGTAGTTCCACTCGCAGAAGGAGAAGAGAAGAAGAAAAAAAATTAAATTTTGAAAATAAAATTTTCTGCGTGAGGTAATTGGTTCAAATGTTAATGCACTAGCTATATATTTCATATTTATAACAAAAAAGAATCAGAGGGTTATCTTACATATTATTATGAACGATGTTTCAAGTTTCCACTGACAGCTAAAAAGTCAACTTTTGGGGAAATGGCTTTAAAGTTTGTAATGCTATAGAAAGCTCTAGAGCTATAGATTATGCCTTCCTTTTCTATGTCTATATCTTCTCTAATTTTCCTTCTTCCTCTTAAATATATTTTTCTATTATTATTTTCTGGTGTTGTCTGTTTTTGACTTTGTTTTCTAAGGAATTTATGTTTCCCAAGGATATATAAATATCCAAATAAAAACAAAACGAAAGATTGTAGAATAAAATCGGTTTCATCATGATAAAGAGAATATATCAAAGGCTCTTATTCTGTTATAAAACAAAACGCAGATTTCCTGCAATTTTCCCTTATTTTTGTGGTATAATATACTTTAATGAAATATGTTCCTTAAAGATAGATATTGAAATAAGGTCATGTACAACTTTTCAAAAATTTGAGTTCTTTAAGCGTAATTTTGCATGAAAGTACGGGCAAGAAAGTATGTACTGTTCTAGCACCACTAGTTTAGTTTTAATCGGATTATACGCGATTCAGTTGCGTAATGACAATAACGAGGCCTGCTGATACATGCACAGTTGGACATGAAAATTCTGCAAAAATGCTTGGTTGCATCTTTTCACAAGTCGAAAAAAGTGAGCAAGAATATTTGTTGTAAATAATGGCGTGTTCCGATGTATAGTGTGTCAGAAGAAACTGTCAATCTGCAGAACATATAATTTGAAATAGCACTACTAGCTTTACCTCTCTCACTCGCACGCTCTGAAAAGCGTTTCGCAATCGGAGCCCGGGGATTTGTGCGGCCCGCTGGTACGCGAGGCCCGTGGGGCATTGAGTTGGCCACGCCTGCTTTAATGGGGGCCCTTCACACGAAGGCACTGCCGCGAGCCACAGAGAAGAGGCAGAGTCCAACCCCGCACCTCGCCACCGCCACTCGCCCCCGCCGCAAGCCACTACGCTGGGAAGAGGGAGGGTTCCGAGTCCGCCGCGTCGGTGACTCGATGAGGTGTACAAGCGCTCAGAAAAAAATTTTGATAAAACTTGAATATGCGGCTATCTCCATCGAATCCTTTCTTATATCAAACTTAACGAAATATTCTTAAGGCTTATATCAATTATCACACATTACTCACTATTTGCTGGTATAAATCTTACAAGCGGATTTTTTCATTGAAAAATTAGTGTTTAAAATTTTATTTAGTGAGATTCATCCATTCGTAGTTTCTTTTCTTCCAAACTTTGGGCATTTTGCAATATACAGCGACATCTGACATCTGCATGAAGTTAGCAAGAAATTGTTGAAAAACTATCAATGAGTGATTAATATGTCTAAATATTTAATAGTCTAAATACCATACATTACTCCAAAGAAATGTATAAATCTGCGTTATGCATGTATTTTTTTTAAAATAGAAAAAACACCGAAATATGCAAACATGCACGGATTGATTGATTTTTTCGGGTTTCCGGACACGTCAACTGCTTTGGTCATTAGTCCCGTTAATGAAGTGCATGTTTTTTCTCGGGAGATGGCGGTGATCTTCCCCCGCTGGGTGGCGACATCCGGCGCCGATCTACCGTCGGCTAGTAGGGTTTCCCCTAACCAGGTATCTCTCACCAGCGGGGCACCGCTCCAGCCGGGACAAGCTCTAAGCTGCCGACCGGTCTCCCGGAATATGTGGTAGTGTAGTGCATGTTAGTGTAAGTGTGTGTGTAAGGGGAGGGGATAAGACAAGTAATAGGAAGGACAGATCGCGCACGGTCCGCGGCCCGTTTGGTAGGGTACTGCTCCGGCATTCGCCTGGTGTTGATCGGAGAAACCACGGAAAACTACTGATCAGAGCAGCCGGCCGCTAGAATTCTCCTCCAGGCAGTGACAGTATTCGACAATCATGCACGGAAAAAGAATACATTTATAAGGAGAGAAGGACACGAAGAAATAAGGAAAACCCCGGAGAAAACCTCTTGGAGGAATGTAGAATGGGTGAAAATATAATTGTTTTAGATATTTGCAAAGTTCGAAATATTGTTCGAGATATTGTATGGCTGCACTGTTTGCGTCTAGCGTGTTTTCTTTGTGTATTTTAAGCAAATCGCTAATTGTTGTGAATAAAAATAGAAGTAATTGTTGTATACGGCAGCTCTGCGCTGCGACAGTGTCCCTGTGGGAAGACCTCCATTTACACCAATGCTTTGCTAGCGGTGGCCCGGACGCTGACTCGGGCTTCTGGTGGCGAGAGTCAGCCACCGAAAGACACGGCAGAGTGCACGTGGGAAGACCTCCATTTAAACCAATGCAAGTCGCGGTGTACGGTGGCTCGCCGCTGTGACTACGTGTGAAGGGGCCCTAAAAGTACGCACGGTGTTGTTGCAGATCGACCAATATTTGTGAGTTGCCAGTGGCCCAATTTTCGTTGTTATTGTAGGACAAAAATAATATTGAAAAGAATTTATGAAGACCTAGATCATATTCAAACATTTCTAAACGAGCTGCTACAGCGACTGTTAAAATGTAATCATGATGTGTTTAAAAAACGACTTGCTTTGGGCCAACAATAGAAAACGTGCGTTTTTTATCCATTCCAATACAAGTAAAAGGAGTGCGTCAGCAACATTATTATTATTATTATTATTATTATTATTATTATTATTATTATTATTATTATTATTATTACATACTCTGCGAGAATACTTGCATCCTACCTACTTAAAATTCAGAGTCAACAATCGTTAATCAATCATTGCTATTTAAATGCTTCACACACCGACTGAGCTAGCTCAGAAGCAGCATTGCCGTTGTTCGGGCCACAGATCAGTGCAATTTTTCCTTCCTTATCTTTGCTCCCTCCTCTCTCTTTCTCTCTCTTAATATGTCATTTTCATTGTGATATTTACACATTACTGATGATATTTGATAAAAAAGTACTATAATTTATTTAGCCATGAAGCCGGTGTTTAGGCAATGTTACTCGAATAAACTGGCTATAACTGTAAAAAACTAATCGACTAGCGTCAACGACGGAATTATTTGCTAGCATGAAACATGTTTTATGATGCATAATTATATTCCAATACAAAGTTACAATGCCATAGTGGTTGCAAGAATAAATGAGGAGAAACTGAAAAAAATACATTTGACAATTAACCATTTTACCTTCTTCGGATCCTGTAAATAATTATATAATATGTTGTAGTTACATTTTTTTTATAATTACAGCATTAAACATGATTCAACATGCGTTCGAAACTTGGCAGTAAAAATATCATAGTACGTATTAGTTTACAAGACTCAAACTCCAGAAACTTCCACATCAGAATTCAGGCCTCAGGAACTACGAAGAATGTTTCATAAACCCTATTCTGGGAGACCTCAGACTGAGAGTGCCCGTCCAGTGCCAGACCCTCATCACGCCGAGTGCAAACAGCACAGGCCCGCCCTGGCGCGGATGCACGCCTCGGCGAGTCCATCAAAAACGTTCCTGCGCAACCCTATCGAAGTCTCCATCTGCCCGAGGCCCGGCTCGCGCCGTTGCCTCCGCTCCTCCATTCCACATTCAAATGCGTTGGGTTCTATGCTTTCCCTGCACGCGCGAGGGGGAAAGCAAGTTATTGGAGCAAATATTCGATTTCATCCTTTTGCCGGAAATGCCTCCATTTCAAGATGGGGAAAACCATTCACTTTCCTCGACTGAGCCAGAGGGCTGAGAGTCGCGTCTTCATGATTCATGGTACCCAATCGACTCGTTTGTAAACGTTTTCGTTTAAGGTATTAAAAGAAAACATTGATTATTGTGAAATATATACTTCAACTAAAATATTCAAAAATATTCTGTGTAAGCGAAATACTTTGAAATTTTGAGATTTTGAAATTTTGAGATTTCGAAATTTTGAGATTTTGAAATTTAGGATGATACAAGCTCTCATATTTAAGAATCCTCTCGAAACACACTACACATAATGTAAATAATCAGCTCCTCCTTGATGTTGAGGATAAAAAAGAAGAGACATCGGTCTGTACAGAGACGCAAGGGTTCGTGGAAAAACTCAAAAAAGGACGTTTGGAGGGAAGTTTGAACAAAAAAATTGGAGCAATATCTGAGAAAATGGCGTTTGAGCTTTTCTAAAAATGCGGAATTTTAAGATCATTTTAACAGAAAACTGTTGAATTTCCGAGAAACTTTATACGAAATTGTACATAATTACAATAATGTGAAGAAATTGCCACTAACGTAAATAATACTGACGTTGAAGACAAATAAAAAAATCCATTTTTGTAATTTTTGAAAAAACAAAAGAATAGAGCAATATGGGAGTAGAGTTTATGTCATCGTATATATAGAGTTTATGTCATCGTATAGGGTTGGTTTGGCACTAATCCTACCAAAAATGTAAAGAAAACTTTTGGTGCCGTTTATGAGAAAATCTTGTTTTTATTTTTAAAAATTGCAAATATTGCACGAAAACTACTAAAATTTTCAAAAAAATTCACATGATCTTAATGAAAGAACTATTTATGGACAACAAATTTAATTTGAAGGAAAAATCTGTGTCTTCAATTTTATAGTTGTAGGAAGACGCCGAAAACAATTCAAGCTTTTGCAATTTTCGAACATTCTGCGTTAACCGCGAAAATCGGACCTATGCCACCTTTATATGTGTATTTTACTTTATTCTTACAATAAATTTAAAGAAAAAATTCGGAGCCGTTTCTGAGAAAATTTTGAAAATGTCCGGGAGGCTCCATGTAAAGTACCCCCAAAAATTCATGAATGTTTCTGAAAATCGCAGAGCTTCGACTCAAGGCTTATCGACAGGGGCTTATTCAGTTTTTTTCAAAATCGTACCAATAGTTCACGCGTTCGTGTTGTTCACATATGCCAGACAGACGGACAGACAGACGGGCAGACAGACGGACAGTGAGACAGAGGGACGGACGTTTTCATAAAAACCACTTCTTTGGTATTAGGTATCAAAATGTGTATTTCCGTTAAAATCTTGAAATCGATTATCCGCCGCATTAAATAAATGTCTCTGTACTACGTATATTACTCCATATATACTCGTACGTATGTATAAGGGAAGGTAAAAAACACTTTTTCGGTATCAGGGGACTCCAAAACGTGTATTTCCTTTGAAATCTCGAAATCGATTTTCCACAGCATTACATAACTTTATTCTATGTATATTACTCCGTATATACGTACGTAAACGAGAAAGTAATATTTATTTTTCCTATTCAACAGCAATGTTTTACATGGTTTATCAAATACATTTTTATAGTAACACTAGCTGATTACCCAGCTTTTCACGGATATTTATGTCTCGCAATCATCTATTAAGCAGCATCCCCCCCCCCCCGCAAGCTTCGCCCGTCTCCTTCGCACGCCCTATCCGGCCTGACACGGCCGCCCCATCCTTTTCTGTTTCTCCCACTCATCTCGCTTTGTCCGCCTCTCTCGCAGGCCCTGTTTGGCATGCCACGTCCGTCCTGCCAACATCTCCGGACCCGCCCGTCCAGCCCCCCCCCACTCTATCTGTTCCTCCCGCTCATCGTGCTTTTCCGCTTCTTATCATCGTTCTGTCCACCACGCCCATTCCTTCCACGCGGCCTACTTTTTCGCTCCACCTCCGTCCGCTGCTCCGCTCCTCCCTCTCCCTTCGCGTCTTTCGCTCTTTTCGCCTATTCTGCTTCGCCCGTTCTTTGCTGTCCTTCCGCTCCGCCTGCTCTTCCGCCCCTCCCGTTCCGTCAGCTCTGCCCACTCCGTCCGGTCCTGTTCGGCTCCGCCTCATATCACACTGCAACGCCCAGCAACAATGAAATCAGATAGATTGGAGATTGCATTTAACGAAACAAATGAGGCAACAGTTTTGAATCTTAATTCCGCTACTATTTTTGGCCCCCCAAAAGAATTCGCGCCATATTTGGGAGCACTTACTCCAGAAATTCTAAAGTTTTTGTGACACATACGAACATATGCATTCACTTTTATATAACAGAAGCACGAAGTTAAGCAATGGGGGGGGGATAAAAATGTCTTTGGAACCCTTCGGGATATCATGGTAAAAACCAAAATTAAGTTGGTCCAACGGGTAGTGCCTATAGTGTGTCTAAATTTTCTGTTGACATATTCAGTAATTGTCGATTTAAATTGGTTCGTAGTCAGACACAAATACAGACATACAGCATTTGATTTAACGTGAGATTCGTTTTATTAATTAAAAAGTAAATTGAAAAAATATTTTAAAAGCTGAAAATTCGAAAATCACAGACACTTTATATTTATCTGTGCACTGATTACAGTATATCTGAAATAAAACAGAAAAGCAACCGCATGAATGCTCCACCGAAACTTCAGTGCACCGTCGTACTTACTGATGTCTCAGAATAAACAAACTTCTTGGGAATGCAAGAAGTTCGTAATCGGAAGTTAATTATTCTTTTCAACAAACATGAAATGGGTATTCATAATAAAGTTGCACGTGTGAAATTTGCCCGTAACTGGTAGGAAACTTATCTTGAACTGGTGTTCGGCAGGTTCACAAAATTTCTTGGATGAAGTTCCAGCTGCGATAGAACGCATACCTCTCAAACACCCTACCCTTGATGAATTTCCTTCTTTGCTACTTCGTACTTCTACCCTCAGCAAAATTGTGATCGTCATGTTTTCTTTAAATTTTTGTTTAAATTAATTCTTGAAAGTTGTAGCGTAACCCTTGCTTGCAGTGAACATGGTTTAGAAACTAACGTCTCCCAAGTTTGAGAGCAAGCTTTACGAAAACAGGATCGACATTTTTGACCCTCGATTGAACGATACTTTTTTTTTCCTAGGGCTTGTATTCAGCCGACAGCCGGTTGCCCTTTACGTCCCGAAGGGACGCATATTCGACCATACACTAGACAAACACTTGCGGGCTCCTCTGATCTGGGGTCAGCAGAACGCGAGGCCCTCCGCGACAACACACACACACACAAAGTCAAGGGACAAACAGCCATGCCCAAGGCGGGACTCGAACCCGCGACCCTTCGGACCGAAGCGCTGAGTCGGTACTCGCTCTTAGCCACCTCGACCATCCAGGTCGGCCGATACTTTTTTTTTCTTTCGTAAAAATCGCCTTCAGTCTCACTTGAGACGTTGAGTGTTCCCGTCCGCCAGGCTTTTCAAACGAGCAGCGTCGCTGGAAACCCGCCTGTTGAGCGTGGTCATCCGACCGTGGGCCGTGGCGGGGCGCGGGCGGCTCGACGAAGGCGGCGGCCGACGCGTAAGGCGAGAGTCCCGGCGTCGAGGTCGGACACCTTTCCGCGCAGATCGGGTTTCGCCCGCGCCCGCTGCCTCGCGCGTCCGGAGGTGGCGGGCGGACAGCTTTACGTAAGCAACCGCGATCCCGAATGGACTGATCATTGTTAGTGCTTTTGGATAGGCTGTCGCCTAAGGAAAAGTGAAGCCGAATTGGACATCAGGGAGCAGCGATATTGAGGTCTAAATATAAAACAACACAGAACCAAATTATTGATTCTTAATGTGTATATTTGACCGTCAATTTTAAACGTCAAGTTAATAAAATAATTGTAATAATGGCAATAATATTATGTTTTCTATGGTAGAATGATAGAATCCATTTGGTACCGTATTACTTTAGATCTAGACATTGGTATCCTTACTTTGGAATCTTTATTGACCGTCACTATTTGTTACTCGAAGGCCTAACTCAACGGATACAGATAAATTGTTGGATCATGTTATCATTTGATGGGCAAAAGTATGCGGTCGAAACGAAAAAATGCTCCGAAAGGGTGGGAGAAGTCTGCGGTCGTTTGATGTGTTAGGACAAATGATCGTTGTGTGAGATTGATAAATTTGACGTTGCGTATTTGACGTTTTAATAAATTAAAAAAAGCTGATCGGAAAACTAATCCATGTGTCACCAATTCAAATGACGGAGTTAAAAGTACTCAAAATTATTCGCATATTTGCATTAAAGGTCTTTTCGATAATTGTTTACTATTCATGAAAATAATTATAAAAATAATTGCGTTTTGTTAAAGATTTCTTGAATAAAGTGTTCTCGGAAATAAATTCAATATTAGGTTATAACATTCCGCAAATCCATTGTTCTCTTCAATGTTTATATTCATGATTCACATTCACCTTCCCAAGAGCTATTGAATTCTCAGTTACGATCATTTGAGTCGTCATACTGGTCTTCATTGTCGTCACAAATGCACTGTGTCGAAGCATAATTATTTCTGCTGTCACTGTATTAGCATTAGAAACCGAAAGTTATTTCTTGTTGACTTTGACTTTGTTCCATAATCCCATTTTCATTCAAAATATTTAATCACGAAAATGTTATTAAATTGAAAATTAAAAGAATCTTTATAATATAATGTGGAATAAAATTATAAGAGAAAATTTTAATTATAAAAATGTGTTTCCTTACTGCTATATGAAGATTTATAGTATTGCATTTGTACAAACGCCATCTTTTCACGTTTTCACCAATAATAATAATAATAATAATAATAATAATAATAATAATAATAATAATAATAATAATAATAATGTCAATGTCTTTATTAATGGCGAGGCTCAATTTCTACTAATTTTGCTTATCCTTAGCGTTTTAATCTAAATATCTCCCTGACATGGGACAAATGTTTTAGGAAACACTTTTCCTTTATCAACTGCATTCACAACACGAATTTCCGAAAAAAATAACGATATCGATTCTTTGTTATTATACTTAGCTGCTGAGAAAGTAAAAATGCGACTTAGTTTGAAAAATTCAAGAGGTTCAGATATGTTTTGTCATCCAGATCTTAGGAATTAACCTTACGTAACAAATATCTGTACTGACAGTTCTATCATCTATCAAAAACAACAGTGGTATTTACCCTTGCTTCTCAAAACTCAGTATAATATCCTTAAAATAACTCCACACCGGTCCAATTGTATAATGTTTGGTATATTACCAAAAACAATTTTTGAAGTATGTTTCAAGTTGATTAGTCAACACAGGCTCTTGTCATGCGCAGTCTTGCATGTATTTGTTTCCAAATACTTCAAAAATATCTCGTTACAGTCCAACTCGTGTTTACCGCGAAGACAAGAACTGCAAGACAAATGTACGAGTGTGCGTATCTTTTTCGCACTCAGAATTTCTCACTTGCGCGACTGTAAACAAAAAAATCGCGCGTTCCCATCGGAAGGCCGCGTCCGACGCCGACGCCGACGCCGACGCGACGCGTCACGACGCCTCGACTCCGGCGTGCGAGGCGTCCCCGTGAGAGAGCAGGCGGGTTCATCGCCGCGCGGCGTCGGGTGGTGCGGGCGCGGCGACGCGACAGTGCTGCTGGGAAAAGCGCGACCTGCTTACTGCGCCGCCGCTCGGAACGCCCTGCTAAAAGGCTTGCGCTAATTGCCGTGTTGGCCCTGCCGATTCGCGAAAAGTCGCTGCTTTCATTTTAGAGGAAATTATCCCAATCAAAGAGCGTTGGAGAGTCGCATCTCCGCTATTGGTTAAACATGTTAACCAGCATTAAGCTTCTCTCATTTTTACATAGGTTTGTGAAGGGGAGGAACCAGTGGTGAACATAATGACGAGTATCTGAATTTTGTACTCGATCAGAATTTCAGCGAACAGAAGCCTTATCTCTGATCAGCGCCCGCAAATGAAATAATTAAAACTGACTCCAAGAAGATTGTGGAATTACCTATTCATATGCCACTAACTCTTAATCTGTGTTGACTAATTCAATTACGATAGTCATAAATTTGATTTAAAATAGATTCAGTTTCACAACACAACTTTCGGCATTGTTTGCAAATTAATTTGTATGCAACGGGAATCTAATCCTTTATTAAATTGTTTTATAGATATACAAAAATATGAAGAAGCTTCACCTTCCTATTCTTAAAAAAATAGAAACATGGAAAATTCGAGCATTTTTTAAAATAATTGCTTGGAAGTCTGGAAGTCTCCTAAAACGAATGAAAATGAAACATTGAATACCCAGGTGCTTCAAGAAAATAGCTCGGCTCTCAAAATAACATTCTATATCTACGTATCATCACGTTTCCTGCGAGTTAAATCTCTTTTAAATTATACAGTGAGTCGTGAAAGTAAGTTTCTCTGGACAGGATGTGGCAGTATAAAATTATTGTACTTTAATCTTATTTTAAGATATTCTAACAAAATTATTACTGATAAATTTATTATAAAATCATTTATTTTGTACGAAATTTGGATAGTAAAATCTGACGCAAACAGATATTTTTTTTGAGAACCATTCATTCATTTCTAACCTCCACTCTTACTCCTATTAATAGTGAAGTCGAAGAACTAATACCATGAGGTGCTTGAAATTTTATTGCCGAATTTAACGAATTCCCAAAAGACTCATATCGTACGTTGGTGTAGAATACAATTAAAACGCTCTATTTCTTTTTTTACTTTGCTATTTTTTAAACAACGTGTATGACAGTTGATGAATGATTTCGGTTTGTCAGCGTTGCTGTTTGCGAATGTTGTGGGTAAATCGAGTTGTTTCCAGAAGTTGAATTAAGTGATATCCGCCCTACGCTTATCCGCAGAAACTCGAGCTCCTAGTTTGTAATCGAGTCCGGAGAGCTTTCAGGTCATGGTAAATGGAGATGATATTATGTTTCTTTCAACTTGTATGTTGAAACGTCGTATAACAAGAGACTTGCGCAGCATTTTCACCAATACTGAGGATATATAAAAAAACCTTTTCTATATACTCACTTTTTTATCGTACTTCATATTTTTCGCATAAAACATCGTGGTATGAACACAGCGTGTTATGTGCTAGAGTGATTCCAATGTCCATACTTAAATAATCTTCATGGAAATATTTATAAAACAACAAAAATGTGAATTATCTATATTATTTTCCTATGTAATTTCTCTTACGTCCATTGCAGGGCCTGAATCGTGTAAAAGAGCAAGGTTTATGAAGACTTCTGGAATGGCATGCCAACTCTTTTGATTTCAGGTGCTGGAGCTGATGAAGGAGGTGGCAGAGGACGATGAGGACTCAAGTGACATCTCCGGCTACCACTCCGACTCCGATTCGGCCATCATGATGTCCGGCAACTCCCCATACGTTAGCAAGCGTGCGCGCTATAACTTCCTCACGCGGTCAGGTGAGTTGCCACCCAAGAGCAAACGTCGAAGAACGGACAGTTCATGACGGTCATTCGCCCAGACATTGTTGTCAAACTAATAATTTATTATTCAAGATGGTAACGATATACTTTATTTAGTAGAGAGTACTCATTCGTTCCTTCTTCGCTTGTGACGTGCCTTTCTCGAGTAGAACAAGTATCTTTGTCGTATTAATATTTATATCGCGCGTAATATTTGATATTATGTTACGCCATTTTGAGTAAAAAGCAAAATAAATTATTGAGTTGCAGAATGACTCAAAGTTACTCCTACCAGTTACTTCCCTATTCGCTTGAGCCTAGGCTAGTCACTTTTCCGCTTTAACCCCAGCTGTCCTCCAGCTGTTTTCTATCGGCACCTAAATGACCTACCAGAGCCTCTCGTGGTATCTGTCTCTCCTCTGCGGACATTCAGTGTGAAGAACTCCTTCGCGCTCCCTGATAGATATTTCTCGGTCCTCAGCCATTACATATTGGCCCAGGGTACGGCCCCAAATGAGTGCTCATATCATTATTCTGAGTGTAGTGATCTAGTTCCTAAATTGCTCACACATAGCTGCCTGTCAGACCAAGAGACTAAGGAAGAATTGAGGTGTTGATGTAATACGCCAGGGACTCGGAATGCCCCCCACGCCACGAACCCAACTTAAAACAGCCATGCCTTGCGAGCTTCGAATCCTTAATCTTATTGGCGATGAATCTGGACTCCCCAGCCCCAGCCCCTTTCTCTAGATGTCGAATCACATGAACGTGCTATTACTAAACGTGTTATGCTTAAGTAACAAAGATAACTTGATAAAAATTGGAATAAAACTAAAACTGATCACTTTCATGCAAGTACTTACAAGGTTTTTTTCAACTTTGAATTTATGTACCTGAAAGACTTTTACATCATTCGTTTGTATAGCAACAATCCAAACGAAATTACTTTCAAAATTAAATATGTTCTCAACACACTCACTAACAATTTCCTCAAAATTAATTAACTCTTTATAAAATTTTGTATTTACGGCCCGTATCAGTTAACATCATGGTTTAGTTAACTTTCATTAATATGTACATTGAGGAAATTATTTTGCCAAAAAACACATTTTTTACATTTGCTCCATTTTTACGGTTTACTTATAGTATAATGGAAACAGGACTCTAAGAATATCAAAAAACTGGTTCTATATGCATATTTTCATTGGAACATTTAGAGCGAATTTTGATAAAATGTCGTTTGAGCATGTCCAAATATATGCAATTTTGAACTCATTTTCACAGACAACTCTTGAGTTTTCTGTAAACTTCATCAAAAGTCATTTAAAGCACTCGCACTTGCAAAGGCAGTAAAGTACAAAAAACGTTGGAGCGAGATATAAGAAATAATTGTACAATTATTTGAAAATATTTCATCAAAATAACGCTCATGTCATGTAATTGAGTGCATTTACCTTTATCCGAACAAAAAAGTTTAAAGAAAAAAATTGGGACCATTTTAGTACATTTCGAAACGTGCCAGAAGAATCATGTGAACTACTCCCAAAATTCAAAGAATTTGCTTAAAATTCGAAGGACCTATGGCTGGGACAGAACGATGAAGGGATATTCATTGTGGAAAAATTCTGGGGATGGTTTAAGTGCTGTTGTTGTCCATGGAATGAAGGACGCACAGGCAGACGGATGAACACATGGAAACACGGAGACAAGGACGCACAGATGATGAATAGTCGGTCAGTCAGACGATCAGACAGTCGGAAAATGGACCGACAGAGGGCTCAACAAACGGTCGGGCAGACGGACATACAGACGGATAAACGGACAAGCGTAAGTACAGACTGTCGCACAAACGGACGGACAGTCAGGAAGAAGGAGAGGCGAATGAACAGATGGGCAAACGGACATACATACTGACAGACTGACGGACTGGCAGTTGACAGATAGACCGACTGACAGACTGATTGACAGACTTACTGACGCAAAGACTGACAGATTGACAGACCGACTAACTGGCACTGACTCTAACGGAATGACTTACTAACAGACAGGCTGACAAACAGGCTGTCAGACAGGCCGACATACAAACAGACTGACAGACAAACTGGCAAAAAACTGACAGTCAGACACCGAGACATTGACAGACAGAGAGATTGACAGACTAATAAAGACAAACAGACAGTCTGTCCATCAGACTGACTGATAGACGGACGTTAGGAAAGAAATACTTTTTTGGTGTCAGTGGACCTACCTTTATCATTCGTAGGCGATAAAAAAATGTGGCAAAAAATTATTAACCTTTGAGAAGCTTCGGTTACCTTTGAGATAAAATAGTTTTTGTTGGTACTATCCGCTTTCTCCGAGAACTGAGTATGTGCATAAGTTAGACAGATGATGTGTTGTTTGCTTAGGCAGTGATCATCTTGCTGTCCCTTTCTGCTACTTGAGATTAATTTTGTCTTTGCCTACTGGTATTGTGTTCATGTAGCTTGTGCCAAAACACTAATATGTATGTAAGAAAATATATGTTGATTGCTCAAACGCGAAACAAAGACCCATTTTTGCATTTGCTCAGTACGTTAAGAAAACATTAAGGGATAACATGATCCAGATAAGTGAGGATTACACGTACTTTTCTTTGCTGTAGATTAATTGCAATTTTTGTATTAATGTTGGCATTTTCAAGGAAATGTACAATAAAATGTGTAAGCACTATGTTTGTATGTTAAGGTGAATTGTTCTTTGGGACTTACAGTAAACAATAACCATGATTTTCGAAGGTTGAAAGTTGTTTGTATGAATTATTACAATAATATAAAGTCTTTTTAATGTAATATTATGTATCATTGATTAAAGGGAGCGATAAAAGTGACATAATGTTTAATGAAACATGTCGGGAAACCTAATTTAAAAAATATTGAGTCATAATAATCTCAAGATGTGAAAGCTTATTTATTTCCTTTTTTTTAGACCGTATATGCAAGTTTAATTCAATAACAATTATTCCAAAAGACATATTCACAAACTGGTCACACAATATAGAAAATATATTTTAGTTCCCCACCTCCGACTGGGTGCCTAATTGAGGGCGTGTGTTTGTGTGCGCGCAGTGCGGTCGAGCAGCAAGTCTTCAGCGCGCACGTCGGTGCTGCTGAGCCAGCAGTTGAGTACGTCGTCCGGTGCCAGCTCGGATCATCACTCGGACCCCGGCGCTGGCCCGCCCAGCCCCCCCGGCTCCCTGGGCCCCGCGCCCGCCGCCCCCGACGACGCCCTCAAGCCCCGCCAGCTCAAGCTCAAGAAGGAGCTGCACAAGCTCAACTCCGCAGGTAAGCGGCTCAGCTCAGACTCCTCACTCGGTCGCCTCGCTGTTGAAGAGATGCCTCAGAATAAATGTTACAAACTTCTAAGACACGCACAGGGTCAAAATGATCATTTTCTGCCGATGAACTTGAAGTGAGAAATCTCATATAACAGACTTACATATGTGTCATTTCTCCCTGATTTGTAGACAACTTACGTTGCACTGGTGGTTTGCAGGTACACTTCTGATGTAATGAAAAATATTTCTTGTACCTGCAAATCACAATAGGTAAGGCATCATATATTGGTTATTGTCAAACGAAAAGTCTTTGATTGCGCCCGAACGAAACTCGACAAACACCAGTGCGTGGTGGGTCACCTACTATTGAGGGGCAAATGTTTCACGTACGAGTATCACTGCGATTTAGTATAAAACTAGCTGACCCGGCGAACTCTGTTCCGCCTTAACAGCCGGTCCCATCTTTTTCTCGCGTCGCACTCACTGTGAGAAACTGTACTATCCTTGTTGCACTCGTGATAATAAAGCAATTGCAGATTTGTGTTTTTCTCTCAAACAAAGAAGAATTTAAAATAAAACGCTCTGATATTAAATAGATAATTAAAAAATCTATTACGTAACAGAGCGTTTTTTTAAATTGATTTTTGTTTAAGAGAGAAATACAAAGCTGTAATCATAGGGACCGGCTGTTAAAGGCAATAAATAAGCAGATTTTGGAACTTATTAAGTTAAATTGTTTATTAGAAAATACAAATAAAAAAATTAAGTACATTAATCATTCATTATTGTTCCTGTATTTTGGTGCATAGGTTGCACTCTTCAGTTAAGTACCTTCACGCGAAAACATGCGAAATCACGCGAAAACGTGCAAAAACGTGCGAAAACGTGCGAAAACGTGCGTTCTCACACAGGAACGCTGTCGAACGGGATAAACAGTATCCTATGTCCGTCTCCTGGCTCTAAGCTTCCTGCTCACCAATTTTCAGCCAAATCGGTACAGCCGTTCTTGAGTTATAAATAGAGTAACTAACACGACTTTCTTTTATATATATATATATATATATATATATATATATATATATATATATATATATATATATATTTACTCACATGGTAATTAGCAAAAAGGGATCATCTTTGACATTCCCTTGACATAACACTCTGGGACAACGCAAGAGTGTAGGAAAAGAAGGGTGAGCTTTTTGAAATACCTACTGGTTAATGGTGAGTTGTGTAAGTGTGAGTGTGAGTAGTAAGAGTGCGCTTTTTGAGATACATAATTGTTAAAGAGTGCGGACACGACAGTTCAATGTATCGTGTTTTCAACAATACATTTTCCGGTGACAATGGGAAAACAAGGTTCGAGAAGAAAAAAATATTTCGCTTGTACGGGGGCAAGAGCATATACAGAAATTATATCCGGAGGACGGCATAATATCAGTTCTAACCCCCTAAATATTTTTTTGACTTTTTTTAATGGTTATTTTGAAAGAAGAAACTGTATGGACATTCATTGTGGGAATACTTCTCTGGATGTAATGTGGTCCATATGTGGTTCTGAAGTCAAGTTTTTGGTCAAGTGTCTCAAAAGAAATATTACAAACCTATGGAGCACGTAGAGGAGGTCAAAAATGATAACTTTTTACAATTGACATATAGTGTTAAATTGCAAATATCGGAGATACATAGATTTATAATGTGGCATTTTCCCTTACTGTCAGGCAACCCCTATGTAGAATGTTCATGAAACCTTAACTATTTCAGAACATTAACCGCTGAATATCTGTGCATGAAGAGTTGTCTAAAAATCAGCTGAAAATATCACAAGTGCGTCTCCATCATATGGAATTTTACACTACTTGTTCATTGGCAGACATTGATCATTTTCGATCCCTCTACATTCTCTCCAAGTTCATCACATTTATACTGAGACACCTGTAGTTATATTTGTTGTTGCTTTTCGTGTAATCTGAAGGATTCTTTTCGGAGAATTTGTGCTTGGAGAGCCCCGCAGTTGGACAATCCGATTCTGTTCTTTAGAACGGACCCATACGTGTCCTGTGCCCTGAATGGTGCTTGCGTGCGTAGGGTCGGCGACGTCGTGCGGGGCGGCAGCGGCGGCGGCGGCGGGGGCACTGCCTTGCTGCCAGGGCTGCCAACCCCGCGCCTCGCTGCAGGTGCTGCCCCCGAGCTGCGACCGGGAGACGTCGGCCCTTCGCGCCGAGATGGAGGCCCTGCGCGCGGAGCTCAGCCGCGCCAACACGCGCGTGCAGGTGCTGCTCGAGTCCGAGCGCCACCTCAAGGACAGGTAGGTGCTCGCCGAGGGCTAGTCGCCTGCGTGCCGTGTGCAACAGTGTGGACTCAGCACGAAACTCAGGAAAGGATCTCTGTCCACTGATGACTCGGACGTTGAACTGATACAACGTTTTTCATTTTGGTATTCTACATCCTTGCACAGTCACAATGATTGATCAGGAAAATCAAGAGACACATTCTATATATTTGAACACAACAATACTAGGTAAAAAAGGCAAGTGACATTTTCAGGGAACATATTGCTTAGAGGCAAACTCAATTTCAACATTTACCTTAGAAATCGCTCATAAACAAAAGAGATATGGGGCAAAACTCAGCATTATCAGCAGAACTTTTTATTTGGAATTTATCAGCACAAATTTTATTTTTGTAAACGGTACTCAGAGTAGAAAATGAATACATTACTTTCATATTCATTCATCCATTGGTTGAATTTCATTCAAAGATAAGTAAAATGAGTATAAATAAAATATACATTGGTCGGAAATGTTAAGTAGAATGGAAAAATAAATGGCGATTTAGCAACTCCGACGATTTGTGCTCTCTGAAATAAATATTTAGAACGTCAGGCGAGTGAATTATGACAGACGAGCGGAAGCTATGGAAGCCGACACAATTAAAAACTCCAACCACATTACTGAGTCCGATAAGTATCTAATCTAAGGAAATGAGAATGAATGTGCCGGCAATCAAAGAAATGCATATTTAGACACGGAAATAAACGTTAAGGACTTTCCCATTTTGTGAAGTTCATTAGAGTCTCCCCTTCCGTTAATGCGAATTAAAAGGTACTTAATTAAATATAACTTCGGGTTTTGTAATATGAAATTTGTATTTTAAGAAAAAATTGAGTACTACAGCCTTCAACCACTTCAATGTTTCTGTAATGCTACCCTGTCATGATTAACATGGGTGCTTTCCAGATTAGTTCGAAATTCCGTCAAGACCGCGATGTTCCGTCTTCAGAAAGTGTCCCTAATAACGCATAGGCTCAATGAGCTTGAATAACTAGGGACGACAAAGGTGTACAGCGTAAAAATATTTATTACATCAAAAAAATATTGCCTACGTTCTACTTACGAAAAGAAACCATTACTACCTTCAATTGCTAATACCAGTGAGGTGAAGGAGTGTATTGGTGCTGGAAAGCGACTAATGTAAAAAACACTTCATTTTTAAACTGAGCAGCAATAGGAATCTTTTTTCTTGTAAGGAATACGGAGATCCCAGATTATTCGTTTTCTGCAACCCGCACTTCAACCGAGGGAATCGAACAAAACAGTAGGAGTTGAAAACGGGAATCCATTTTCATATTGCAATCTTCTTTTCAAGGAAGGCGGAATCTCTTAAGACTAAGAATAAAAGGTGCAATAGTTTCAAAACGCGCAAACTCATAAGGCCCTCATATGTTGTTTATTTATTATCTCCAGAAGAGACAGTTGTGAGACAATTAAAATAGAGAATCTTCCTGAGGAGAGCAGTTTGAACTCGCTATTTTCCTTCCTGCTTTTGCCCCACCTCCACAGTGGCTCGCGCTGCAATGTGTTAATCACGAACAGTGAAATTCGTTTAGCAGAATCCGCGAACTAAAAATCGAAAAATCATCATTACAATATGTGCAAAACATATCATCTCTTGCACTGCTATTTGAACGTTCAGTAAAAATGGGCACCGCAGAGCGGAATTATATTTTTTTATTTCACGCACAGAGTATCAATGAGTCAAAATACGAGCTAACAATATCCGTTCAATGTAGTACTTTAGAGTATCATGTTATGCGGAAGATGACAGTTTTCTACTATTTATAATAAACATAAAAACTCGTAAGTGCTCTACTGCTCGAGAGAGAATTACTTCCAGTTCTGAATCAAAAAGATTTAAGACAAAAAAAATCGCTAAAAGTGCTTTAGGAAAATGACAGGCGCACATGCAACCTGCAACACAAACTACCATCCAACCACGTTACTTAAAGGGCCCAGAACGATGCGTTCTGGGCTCTTAGACACGCTTGAGTGCCCTTTATGGGTCAAAAGATATGTTTCTCGTGATCTAACTTATAAAATGATATTTTTTAGACGTTCTAAACGTAAATTTATGAAGGTACTTAAATATCAAATATCGAGTATCAAATAATCCCCATGCATTTTGCAACACGAGTATCCGAAATATTCGAAGTTGGGTTCCATATTAAGTTCACCTTTAAAGCAATAATTTACGAAGTATTTCCCACAGGTTCAATAGTTTTTATTAATAGGACAATACCAACTTACATAAAAATTTATAAACAAAATTCAGGAGTCATTTGGGGATAAAATTAACAGAAGTTTTAGTGTAAATGCTTTAGAAGACATAATCAAGAAACAAAGGTATATTTACTTCTGAAACCTAATACATTTCTGTTGAAAATGGACATACTTTCAGGGTCAAGTTTGAGGCAATAACTCTACTGATTTTCACATTTCTTGAGTATAGGTTTGACTATGGTATATATTCTGCACAATGTTACAAAAAAGTAATTGCAGTGAAATGTCTCATAATAAATTACTTATATTGTTTGCTTGCATGTCATGAACAATTTTCTTAACATCGAAATAAAATAACAATATTGTTGAGCAAGTTTTCTATTTGTTTTACATCAAATAACATATTTCGTAAAATTTTTAAACATTACTTACCTTCTTAATTTTGAAAAATAAGTATAAAGCTTCTGATTGAAGGAACACAATATTTGAGACCACATTTATTTATTTAACATGAAATCAGTATAAACTGTGATGGACATTTGGGAGGCAAAAACTACCTAATGGAAAACTCTTGTCCCTTCTGTTCTTTGACATCAATTATGAAATTGACATGACATGCTATCTCTTGAATTGTTTTCTATTCTAAGATTTTCAAGAGCACACAATGTTTATTTACATAAAATGACATAATTATATTTCAAAAGAAATGTAAAATCAACTTTTGTGCATTTCTAGTTAGCTTTGTTGGAGATTACAGTGCAAAATAATGTAAAAATACTTTGAAGAAGGTTCTTCTATACTCAAATGTATAGTTAGTAAAAGATTTTTTTTTCAGCTCCATTTTTTATTGACAAGAAATTTTAACACTTTTAATTTAAACAAAAATATCAGTAACATTTCTTCATTACATTTGAAATTAACTTTCTCAATTATGTTGTTCATTTTCACTGCATCAGAATTTACTAAAATTGAAATGTGCAATTTAAAAAAAAAACTTTTTTATTGTGTGCTGAAATAATAATGAAATTATTTTAATTTCAGACTTCCTACAGCAAACAACTTCACAGGAGACTGAGTATTGACTAAAGTAAGATAAGGCTTGTGACAGGCATAGAAGACCACTGGACATTTTTTTGTTCTCAGTTTTGAAAAAAATAATTCACTATGTTGTGATCTTTTCATTGACAAGTTAGACGGACTTATTGCATGATTACAGAATGTTTAATACTTGATGTTTTAAATCATTATTCAGTTCACAAGATTTAATTTATTTGTGTTACTATTTTGCAATTCAGCAATATTAGATACTTTTAAACATTTTCAAAAAATATTTCATGCTATAACTTCATGAGAATAATTTCTTTAATGACTTTATTTTATGGTAATACTACAAAAATTCAAACATATAATTAGTAGTGTCTCTAAATTGCATTAATTATTACATTCCATAAAAGTTCTCAGTCATATTTCTTCTGGATGTAACATGTGCCTGCTGATTTCAGACTAGCCTCTGTGGCTTCTGCACCTGTCTCTCCCTGTGGAGGTGCCTTGTCTGGAGGGGAGAGGCTGGTGCGTTGCTATGCCAACCTATACACATCTGCAAGAGTTGATGCTTTGGATGCTCTCGACAACCTGCCACCCCTAAAGGATGCAGATGAACTTAAGTCTAAAATTTTGTTTTCAGTCGTTGTGGTGAGTCACATCGGTCAGTCGTTCTTCCGGAGTCTGTTTTTCAGCACACTCATAGATCTTGAGGGCTGTCTGGTTGAGGTGTCACTACCATTCTTTCTTTGCTTTTTTCCCAAACTTATATTTATTTTCATTGCATGAAAATCGAATTAGCACAGCATTTTCCAATTCTTACCTGGTTGGGGCACATGGTTGTTCAAATATACTTTAATCATAAACAACATAAGATTCAATGAAAACATATAATTCAATATTACCATCTAAATTACATTTTTGTGATCAACATTTTGGTTTCCTCCACAAATGAAACAGCGAAATGAACATCTATAGAAACACAATTATTTAAACAGAAATATTTAAGAAATGTTAATATTATAATTAATAAATTTGTTATCAATAAGTGAGGTTTGTAATTCTGGAAGTTTATGAAAAAAATAAAAAGTTCAATCCATTCATTAAAACTTAGAAGCAAAATGTATGTAGCAAAACCTCTATAGAGATAAAATATCTAAAAGAACAGTTTTGTTAATTTCAAACTGAGTCCTCAAAAACATTTACAGTGAAACTTCAATTTTACGGTCCCCAATTTTCCCGGAATTTACGTCATAAATGAGAAGTCCCGGCAAAACATCGAATAAGTAATGTAGTTTTCCTTGATTTTGCGCCTGACTTGTGATGCCCTACTGTGTATTAAAACCCCGATATTAAGAGTTTTGCACGGCAAGACTCTTAATTTAGACGGTCATTCTGAAAGAAAAGGCGGCAATGACGGTGTCGTGCCGGGAAGGGTGGTGGGGATACATATAAATGTTAAGTGTTTTGCTATTTACAAATCGGAGTAAAATTGCTGAATGTTCTGAATTGGTTGGTTGAGTAATTTCCTGGGACCAGGCCCACGTGTTTCGTTTCCAGTGTGTTTGTTGAGTTAGTTTGTCGCCAGTGATAAGTCAGTTGCTGATTTTTACTTTCTCGCTACGGCTTACGCAGTACAGAGAAAATTATGTAATGCTGCGGAAAAGAGAGGAAAAAACTTATTGCCGGGCCCTGGTACCGAAAAAATGAATAAATACAATAACTAAATTTAGAAAAAAATCCTCTAACACGTGATGTTGCCAGAATCCATGTTTTGAGGGTTTTGATATCGAAAAATCGATTGACGCCAAACGTCTGTGAACAACGCTAGCGGCTAAACCGTTCAGCCAATTTTCTCAAAAACTGAATCTATCCCTATCGATCCCTATCGATCTGGCTGATGTCGTGGCCCCTCGAATTTGAAACCGATATTGTAATTTTGGGGGTTCTTTACATGATGCTCCTCAGACATTTTCAAAATTTAAAAAAATGGCTCCATCGTTTTCGATTAAATTTTGTTGTTTGTTTGATAGTGTGAAGGACGATAAAGAGAATGTTGTAAGTCTTATGTTCGTTGAAAAATCAGATTTTTCAAAAATTGCAAAAGTTCACACTTTTTTCGGCGTCACAATTATGAAGATAGAGATTTTTTCTCTTAATGAAATCTGGTCCTTAAAATAGATTTTGAAAGAAGGTCATGCACAAATTTTCGAAAATTTGACTACTTTTCGCGTAATTTTGCATGAAAGTACGGGCGAGAAAGTAGTACTATTTTAGCACCATTAGTTTCTATTTATTTATTTATGGTCAATTGAAGTTTTAATGTATTATTTATTATTTTTAGAATTACGTGTTTTAGAACAAAATCTGGGCAAAAACTAATTTCCTCGATTTTACATTTTTTACCAGTTCTTAGTGTGGCGTAAAATAGGGGTTTCTCTGTATTTCAATCATTGCAAATTCATGAATAACATTTTCAAAGGGAACTTTATAATTGATGTAAGATTAATAAAATCTGAATTTTAATTAGCAAAAGAAATGTTTATCAACATAGCAATATGTACAGTTACTGTAATGGGTTTTCATTTCAAAAATTTGTATAAATTTGAGTTATTAGAAAAAGTTTGCATGTAAGGTTTGGTTTTAAAAGAGATACAGGTGAATTTAACAGAACTAGATATATTATAACAAATTGAATACTTTGGGTGTTTCATCAAAAGTAATTCTTTGTTCTTTAATAGCTATAATAAAACGTACATATAATGCATGTAGTATGCACTAATAAGTCAAGTGTTCTTTGAATGTTATCAATATATAAGTGTATGGAAACATTTGTATTTTCAGGATTTTTTGTCATATTTTCAATTTTATTATTAAACTAAATCTAAAACATTTTCATTTTAGCTTCTGCAATCAGTAAAATAATGCATTCCATCCTTTCCATAAATTGAGATTAACAAATTCATAAATCATTTTAACATTAATGGATTGCGTTGTGGGAATTCCACTTTAAGTGATTTATCAAAAAATGTTGAACGTAACTTCACAAAAATATTTTCTGAAAGAACTAACCATGGTTTTGGCAAAGAATCCACTAAAATAGTGTAAACATTTTAATACATTTTGTGAATATAATGTACTGTCATATTTTATATTATTATCTTCTCGTCTTAGTGTCTCTGTCCCTTGATTTCCAATCTTGTCTGTTCTGTCTTTCTTTCTGCCAAATGAACAATTCTTCCTTGCTACGAGTGTCATTTTGTGTGTCACACTATTAGCTGGCATTCCGAGCTGCTCAGTCCTTACTGCTTCTGAAGAAGGACCATGTTCGTCGAGTGCTGCACATACCTCCACCTACCCAGACCCCAGCGGGATCGTCACTGCAATCCCAAGTGCCCTCAGACCCTGCTGCTGTAGAGTTGGAACTGAGCGTTGCTTCATATCTGAGGAGGACTGTTGACAACTTTGATTTGAGTAAAAGTTGTGAGGTATATTGTTTTGTATTTTTATCCTTTCACAAGAATGAAAGCACAGCATTATCACACAAAAATCTGTGGATAAAAGATGAATGCATTTTTTCATCTCAGAATTGAAGAGGTATATTGTCTGTCTTGTATGGGAAAAGTAAAGGAAAGGCCTTCTCAAATATTTATTGCAAAGCAAATAATTCCACCTTTTAATTTGTTTACAGTGAAATGACAGTTACCAATCAGTGTTGATTAGATGACATAAGTACATAGTGGGTGTAGTGGGTGTAAACAAAGACATAATAATATTGCATTTCCCTAAAAAAGTAGTTTGCTTTGATTCTTGGGTTAAAACAAATTTCATTTTTTCAAAGATACAAAAAAAACTTTCTACTTCCATTTTTATTCAGCGTCTCAGTCATTATTTCTTGTTTTTAGGAAGTTCTGTCACAAATCTGGGCAACCCTGTATGATTATCCATGTCTGAAAAATTGCCCTGGTCTGGTGCAGTATGTGAAGGATGCTGTAAGACTTGCTTGGAGTCTTGTCAATCAGGTACGATGTATCACTCATTATATCAGTTTGTAACAATAATTACAATGTAGCAAAACTTTTGCCTTTCCTTCTTCATATTTTCACCAAATTTCTAGGTTACCTACTAATAGTAAAGGGGGAAAGATTTGTTTTGGGGATCAGGACATGTTTTTGTTGAAAAACGAAAGGTAACATCAATTTAAATATACTTTTTGGCCATTATCTGTTATGGAAACGTTTCAAAATGTTCTTTAATATTCTTCTATAATATTGATGTAAAAAGAAATTATAAAAATACCATATTTGGAACATAATTGATATTGTTGTACACGCAATTGTTTTATATAAATTGCCTCATAATTTAATGTATATTACAGTTGGAATTTTAAGCAAACCAGCAAGAGCCGAAAACAAGCTCACTGTATTGATCGTCTCTGCGACAAGACGCGCGCCGAGACCACTATGTCCGAGAATGTTAGTTTGGATTTGACTTGATTGATTAGTGATTTCGGGCGCGTCAACTGCTAAGGTCATTAGTCCCGTGAGTGTAGTGCATGTTTAATCGGGAGATGTGGCAGTGATCTTCCCCTGAATGAGATCCGTCGCCGATCTCCCCGTCGGCTAGCCGGGTTTTCCCTAACAAGGTACCTCCAACCAGCGGGGCACTGCTCCAGTCGGGACAAGCTCTAAGCTCACGACCAGTCTTCTGTCATGTGCAATAGTGTGGTGAATGTGTAGGTAAGGGATGAGGTTACGACAAGGAAGATGAAGGAAAGATAGCGCGCGGTCCTTTTGTTAGGGTACTGCTCCGGCATTCACCTGGTATTGATCGGAGAAACCACAGAAAAACATGGATCAGAGCAGCCGGCCGCTATAATTCTCCAGACAGCGACTGAAGTCGACCCAGCTTCGAAAATCCTGCCAGTGGCGGGACTCGAACCTAGGACATCTCGGTAGAGGTCCTGCAGTGGCATCAGTTAATGCCCTGAGCCACCTCTCCTAATTCTTGGACATTGCTGTTATCGAGAATGAATGACAGCGATACTAGAGGTGTTATCGGGGCGTGCCCTCCAAGTGCGCCGACGGAAAGACAATGAAGAATTACGAATGCTGGAAACGTCAACGGGTCTCTCCACACTGTTCATTGTCCAAGGGTTTCTATTAAATGTCACGTATCCAACTTTCAATGGAGGGGTTAACTGAACTGCGAGTACAAAATAGTATGGCATGCTCTTCGATGAAAAGTGAGTGTAAATTCGATTGCAAAAGGCCCGATTCTATCCAGTTGTATATTTACATTATTATAGGCGAAATACTATGAAAGATTTCAGTAACACTTACAGTTAGTCCTTAACTAATACATAAGCACGTGGTTCTTGCATTTCCACTGTCAACGATAACATTTACAAGTATCTCGCAACTTCATGATAGAGTTTTCTTCTTCTACGTACTCTTGTAGTGAAGAAAAAGTACTGTAATGCTGCAGAGAAACGTTGATACCCTGATTCCAAAAATGTGGATAATTCTTGCTGCTATATGTAGTAAATTACTTCCTCTAAAATATAACGCATTAGAATCCACGTTCTGTGGATTTTCAATTTTTTTTAATATGAGAAATTTTTGTATAATTTTGAGTGACTATTACAAATAATGTGAGAAGGTGTATACTGTTTTACCTAGTTCTAACTTTCTCTCATTTATTTCGTACGAAGAGAAAGTGTTGTAATCGAGCGCCGGAAACGGAGAATTTTTGACATAAGACTCTTGTTGTAGGGCTCTGGTAACGAAAAAGTGGATAAATCTTGTTCCTACAGTAAATTACTTCCTCTAACACGTCGTGTCAAGGACCCTTAACACATGGATTATGACTAGAATCGACGTGTTAAGGGACCTTGATACAGAAAAATCGATTAACGGCAAAGGTTAGTTCTGTCTGTGTAAAATCTTGCGCCTAAATCATTCATCCGATTTTCTCCAAAATTGATTTTCATGATCGATCTGAACGAACTCGATGCCCTCAGTGTTTGAAATGGATATTTTGATTTTGGGGAGTACTTTATATGAAGATCAACATATTCAAGATGTTTTCAAAAATGGCTCAAAATTCTTTGATTAAATGCGGTCCTCGGATAATGTAAAGGACGCTTAAGAGAATAGTGTAGATCTCATTTAGAAAATCGAATAGTAAATCTCATTTGAAATCGCTAATTTTTCGAAAATTTCAAACGTTCAAATTTTTTCGGCATCTTCTTCAATATTGAAAACAGATTTTTCCTTCATGAAATCTTTTCTTTAATGACAGATCTTGAAATAAAGCCAAGATCAGTTTTTCGAAAATAAGAGTAGTTTTCGCGAATTTTGGGTGAAACGTGGCAATTTACAATTAAACATTTTTTCTCAAAAAGGGCACCACTTTTTTCTTTAAATTTTCTCTTCGTATATCAAAGGACAGTTAGGAAAGTTTTCAATGTTTGCATGAAGGAACAATTCTAAGAATCATCCGATGTATCAAAAGGTAGTTTTCAGAAACTTTTAATGCAAAAAATGAATTTTTAAAAAATTAAACACACATAGGACTCACAACATTGAGTATGTTGACTCCCTACTATCACATTTCACATTTTATTTTTTGTATGAAATTCTACTAAGCAGTTTTTGATTTTACCGAGGCATAAATGTGTGTTGCATTTTAAGCATCTTGTTTTAGTGAGACGATTGCTAATAATATTTTGCGCAATTGCATCGTCATCAATTGGCTCTGGAATGAAGTAATAAACGTTTTTGAGACATGGAAAATCAACGAAGAAAGAGACATGCGAAGCGATCGCAAAATGTATTGTACATTTTGGGAAACAACATTTATAAGTTTGAGGACGTTTTTGAAAGGTAACGAACGCTTGGACGTTTTTGAAAGTACGCATTTTTGAGCTCAAGTTCACCACATAGTTTCAGAGTAATACTTAATTTTTTTAAATATAAAAGTAGACTCTAGAGAAGACAATTGTGTTGCTAAATGATCACATACATATTTTGGCAAGAAATGTGTATTTAAACAATTAAATAATATTATAATTCATTTACTCCTGTATTTACAAAGCCAATGTATTTTTACAATTAAAACTACAAAATAGTTAAAAATTAAAATATTACCTGAATGTACACGCCTTTTGACTGCTGACAAATAAATTACGTCACACTCCGAATTAGATTTCAATTTTCGAACGGGAAGCGGTTGCGTGTACGATAAATGGGCCACACACTAATGTGCGCAGGTCTCGCTGCCCGAGCGCTGGCGGATTAGTGAAATCCGCTGTCAACCCGAACCGCACAATTGTTTGGGAAGGTCTGAAAGGACAGATTTTCCTTGAAAAATTCGTAATCGTTTCTAAGAAAATGTCGCTTGGACGTTTTTGAAAGTACGCATTTTTGAGCTCAAGTTCACCACAAAACTTTTGAGATTTCGAGAAACTTATAACAAATAATTTAAAGCACTTGTTCTCACAAACGCAATAATGTATAAAACGCATGTAATGTAATAATTAACCGCCTGTAATGCTACTCCTTCGCAGTGGTTTCCACGATCCAAACTCTTTGGTGTCGAGAGCAAACTGTCGCTGGATCGTGGATGACCTTCAGCATTCGATGTCCGTTGATTTCAACGGTTTCTTTCTATATTTAAAGGACTGATATTTCAGTTCAGTCGCACTCTATCCGAATAGTTTAGAGGTCCACTGATTTGTATAACTGATGCTTAAAAGGTCATTTTACTTCCTAGAGCTACTTTTTTAAGAAGTCGTTTTCGTTATTTTCGTGGCTAACTTCGATTTACATTAATTACGCTGAATTACAACATATTAATGATTTATGTAAAAAATTTGGACGAACGTTCTTGAAATTAGAGGTGTCCGAGTAGTTTTTTTTTTTTTTTGTTTTTTTTTTTTTGTTTTTGAGTGACTGTAGGTGGCCCCAGTTCTTTTGCTAATATTCTATCTGCAGTATTCAAGTTTCTCTTTTGTAATTCACGTTCAAATTGGATGAGGATCTTACTTGATCGACCTTGATATTTATTTTGTTCCATGTTCAACATACATTTACAAATATTCATACATATGACAAAACAATTTCGAATAGAAGCATTAAAAAAGTTCTTAAACAAGGCACAGCCAAACGCGTTTGCCTATGTCAGAACCCACGGAGATACACGGCGCGATCCAGCGCGGTCGCACATGATTTGTGACCGGCGAATGCGATAAGCTCACGTAACCCCTTCTCACTTTTTTCCGTACTTCGGAGAAGCCTCTTATTGCACTCTGATTAAAATAAATAACCATCAAGGTCACGAGGTAGCAGGAGAGGGAGACATTGTCATCCCATCGCAAGCTTCGTTACCACTTAAATTTTTGGTATTCATGCTTCTGATTGGCTGACAGTGTCTCCCTCTCTTTTCAGCCCTTGACTTTGAAAGTATTTCCTGTTTTAATCGAAGTATAAAGAGTCAAGCAGCGACCGAAGGTCTGCAACCTGCAATAAATGCCATGTTGCCAAATCCGGAGCTGTTGTCACCGATGCTCGGTTATCGCCTCCGAGCAGGGATAGAAAACCACGTTCGTAAATGCAATAGTATACAAAACAGGGAATTTCACTATTAACCATTTGCACTCGCACAGTGACAGTCAGTCTACTCGCGCGTCTTCTGTCGCCAACGGCGCGGGGAGTCACGTCATGCGATACTGCATTTCGTTATCGCACTTGTTTCCGCTTGTCTGACTGACATCGAAGTTCAATCTACGATCCCCGCGACCGATGACCAAACCTTTGATCTGTCGTCACGTCGTTTCTGAGATTTGTCGGTGCGCAACGGGAGTGTGAGAACTGGCATTTATTGATAGAAATAAGACAATATTGAAAATTGTACGTATAGTTTAATATATTCATTATCAGTATATATCTGTATGTCAGTATTCATTATCAGTATCATATGTTCATAATCAGATAAAATATTTCCCTCATATTCATCATTGGGACGAACTACCTCAATCTCCCTCGTCGATGTTCTTGCACCTCTAAACATTGACATCGTGGCACAGCCCGTACGAAAATGTGCACAAACGCGTGTTTAGCTTAGGTTCTATTAGCGTGGGAAACTCTCAAACTGTACCATCTCCCAGAGAGTGCATTATCATACCGTCCGGGCGCGGTAGCTCAGTGCATCAACTTATGTCACTGCAGCGCCTCTGACCGGGAGGTTCTAGGTTCGAGTCCTCATGGCGGCAGGATTTTCGACACTATCTTTCCAGCTAGGGCGAATTCAGTCGCTGTCTGGAGGAGAATTCTAGCGGCCGGCTGCTCTTATCGGTAGTTTTCCGTGGTTTCTCCGATCAACACCAGGCGAATGCCGGAGCAGTACCCTACCAAACGGGCCACGGACCGCGAGCGATCTTTCCTCCCACTTCCTTGTCCTATCCTCTCCCCTTACACACACACTTACACTAACATGCACTACACTACCACATATTCCGGGAGACCGGTCGGGAGCTTAGAGCTTGTTCCGGCTGGGTCGCTGCCCCGCTGGTGGGAGAGTCCTGGTTAGGAGGAAACACCACTTGCTGACGGTAGGTCAGCGCCGGATCTCGTCATCCAGCGGGGGAAGATCACCGCCATCAAAAACATGTACTACACTAATGGGGCTAATGACCAAAGCAGTTGACGCGCCCGGAAACACGAAAAAATCAATTAATCAATCAATGATCATACAGTGAGGAAATTTGTCGAGCCCTGTTCAATATGAGAGTGCACAAGCCGCCTTAAATGCTATGTCGACATTGGAGCATAAGCATACAGGGACATAGTCGAGCCCAGTTCGACATTCGAGTGGTAAAGGTTAAAAATGGGGGGGGAGCACGTGAGCATGTGACCATATGGTGAAGATATCTCTGTGATAGGGAATTACATCCCAGTCCTATATCCAACAGATTTAAGACGAAAATAATAGAAATTTACAGATTAAGATATACAAACCCCTTTGTAAACGCACATAACTCGGAAACAATGCGTCTTAGACCCTTAAAATCAGGTTTTCGTGTCATTGTAGGCCTCTACACACGTACCCATTTGTCAGGCCGACCAACAAACCAATCCAACAAATCGTATCGTGTGGAGGTAAGTTTTCCAACTGAAATTTGGGTTGGGCGGTTGGTTAGTAGGTTCCGACCACACATTACTGCCGAAATGCCCACCATACCACCCGACAAGTTGTATATAATCCGATTTATACATCGTGGCACTTCAAGAGAAAAAACATACACTACAATAACGGGACTCATGACCAAAGCAGTTGACTTCAAGATCACGAGTTGGAAGGAGAGGGGGCGCGGTCATCCAATCGGGGCTCTAAAACCAAAAATGGAAGTCGCAAGGAAGCCCCCGATAAGATGACAGTGCCCCCTCTCCGTCCATCTAGTGCCACCGTGCATCTCCGTCCACCTTGAAGTGACACTGTAAATCGGAGTATACCGTGGCGACTTGTAGGGTAGTGCCAGAGTGTAGGGTAGTGCCACGAACAAAAAGGAAGGAAAATAATTTTTTCACCACAAATGTGTGTGTAAAGTATCGTTTCTACAAAATAATTTTCTTTATAGTAATTCATTTGAATGAGCGCATAGTCATTCGATGCTCTATCAATATTCTCTTCAAACACACAGGACGTAATGCTATCTGTCGGCTTCCTCCTGAACGTCTGACCCACCTACGGATTGGCAAAGTCTCTACCCATGTAACTCTGTATAAAGAACGCTGAATTGGTTTCTATGCGTCCCTTATGGACCAGACGGTTCCAAGGTGGAACTGGCACAGTGGTTTACGTTCTGATCCACAGAGTGCGCCAATATCACTATGTTCATCGAACAGACTATCTCTCGCTCAGGATGACCCCGATGCCCTGGTATTTCGTGCGTCTTTCCTTGTATTTCGCACATTGAGAAGCGGCGTACGCCGTGGGCATAACGCGAACTCAGGAAGCTGTGACCTCTTGAGATTACTGTGGGCACTCAGGCTGAGTATTTGTATTTGCTCTTATTATTTTTTATTTCTTTTCAGTTTAATCTTCATTATAAATTAATAAACACGGTCAATGAAAAATTAAATTTTGTTGCCCACGAATTTTATTTTAGAGATTACTAAACCACTTTCAAGACATCGATCGTAAAAACATAGATGGTTTCTGATCGATGCTTTATTAACATCGATGTTTTCATTTGAACATCGATAATTCGATGTTTTGTTATCGATGTCGCATCACCGACTGGCACCACAAACAGAATTCCGTGCCGGCCGCCACTGGTACTACGTAATGTTGGGCCAACCTACAGTGATCCCAGACCACGCTGGCCCAAATATGATTTTTTTATTGGAAAGTTTTGTGGTACTTGAAGGTTTTAGATGTCTCAGATTACGAATATAAAGTAGAATTTTTAAAAAAATGCTTTAGAAATTGCTAATAGGAATAATTAAATATAACATGAAATCCAATTTTTTTTTCAAAATCGATCATGTAAGCGATTTTTTATAATAATTATAATCGCAACACGTAGGAAAGTAATGTTTTTAATTATAAATAGCAGCAATTAACAATACCCAAATAATTCATTATTAAACAGTATTAAAACTCATTTATTCAAACATGTGCCAGCAATGCAGTTGCAGAGATATGCAGAAATTTATGTGATTTTGAAAGGTAATACATACCTTTTTTAATAATTTTAATAACCTGTTCGTTTGTACTGTCTCTGCTGGAATTGAACTCGGCTTATCGGCTACGCGTGGTTAGCTTTCGAACTGGGTTATGAAGACGAACACAACCTGCATTATACCTGCTCTTTACCTGTATTATAATTCTGTGATTACAAGGGTAAGCTATCGTAAACATTGAAAAATCTATTTATATTTCGTTTTGAACTGACTTTCGAGGACTGGAATCGCTGTGCAAGAACCCGACAACAGCATTTCAGTTTCCTGAGATTTCCGTCATGCTCGCAGATGTTGCCTTGTCGAAATTCCGAGCATTAATCGGGTAATCGGTCGGACGAGAATTTATGGATACAGAAAATAAGGGTCGGGCAGTGTGTAGCCGAGAGTCCAATTTCGAGGCCCCGATGGTCGGACCGACAAATTGGCCCGTGTGTAGGGCCCTTGTGGAAGACGAGTTTTGTGCGTACAGGTGATGTCTGCGGAATTCGAGTTCTATTTAGTTCACTTATTTATAGCAAAGCTGTTAAAAGCCGTGTGTGATGTACTATGGCGAGAACTGTTTTCTGTACACGTTTTCTAAAATTCTGGGATAACTACCCTAAAACATATACAAGTTGAATTATGAATACAGGTGGAAAGAGTGTTTTTGGCAAGAATTGATAAAAAAATGTTCGCTCCCGCGTAATAAAAACTATTTGCAAAAGCAAATCAGCTACATAGTTTGGTTTTCGTGCTCTTCGTGAAGGAAACGGGGGACTTGGGGCGGTGCCGACATGTGGGGAAATGACGAGGGACAAATGGGAGGCGGATGGATGATGGGTGGGGGACATGTGAGAAATGAAGCGGGGCAGGTAGGGCCCAAAATGTTTCTTAAGCAGTATTCTTCAAAAATGATACCTTTTTGAACTTTCAATTGCGATTTAGTTCTTTTGTATTCTCAACTTCATAGCATACCTGATCAGGAAAATGTAGTAATACAAAATCTTTTTAAAATTAAATTTTAGGAAAAATAAATAGTATTTCACAATAACATTATAGGGAATATTTATCTCTTTGCAATTTAATCTCAATGCTTACTGATATTATGACTACTATCACACAGTACTATGCCTATAATGCTTTAATGCACAGTTCGATTCTTGGTTCTACTACAAAGCAATATTCATTATATATTTACCAAGTGCAGAATGTTTGATAGGTCCAGCTATTTTTCTTTAATACATTTCTAATATTTCAAATGTATTTGTTTTTAGTCACCCACATGTTTTTGTTTGTTTGTTTGTTGTTGTTGTTGTTGTTGTTGTTGTTGTTGTTTTTGTTTTGTCTCTTTTAGCCACATTTGCAAATACAAATGTATTATTCTGATATTAAATTAGTCTTCAAATAGTTACCATTACCTTCTTTTTTGCAGACACCTCCATATGTTTTGGAATATGAACAAAGAATGTTGAGAAAAGATGTGCATGTTCGATTTCATACATCAAATCCAGAAAGTGATCAAATTCGTACATACTTATGGCCTGCTTTACTTGAAGGCACTGGTGGGCCATGTGTGCACAAAGCTGTGGTAATAACATAATTCCAGCTGATACCTATATGGACGCTTTGGGTTATGGAAATTGCTATATTATATCACATTCTACAACAGTTTAACAAGAACTTTCTGATACCCACCGATCTGAGAGATGATTTTTTACATGCAACTTCTTCAAGAAATTGACTCGTTTCATTGTTTAAAGTAGAGAAGTCATGTTTTACAAATACATGTATTTTGCCCATATTTATAAGTTGAATACAATAATGGCAGTTCAGTATTTATGGAATACAAATTCCTTGATTGTTATTTTGTGTAGATAAGTTGAGAAAATATATATTTGGTTGTGTAAACTTTAAACTTATACACATGTGATATTTAAATATTACCTTAATATTTTTGTTTGATTGTTCCCAGAAGAAAAGGGTTTCAATTTATCATTTTTAAATGAAATGTATTGACCCATAAATGAAGCATTAACTTGTTTTCTTTGATTTTTATTTTTTCTCAGTGTTATTAGAGTTGAGAAACAAACATTATTCAAGTTGTGCTTCAGTCAGTATGTATAAGTTCTACAATGTCATAGTGCCATGTAATGGTATTGTATAAATATTAACAAATCAGTGTATAATATTTGCTTGTACATTATTATTTTCATTTGTATAATATTACTGTAAGATAAATAATATTATTCCAACTACTATTAAATTGTTATTGTTAGGGAAGAAGAAATTAAATAAAAAATCAGCAATTATACTAACCAGTAGGCCATGATATGAGAGACAAATGTAAAAAAGAATTCTAAGAAAAAATTCAATTTTAAATATCCTGTAATATAACATCCAAATAAATTTCTGCTTGGTCTGCCTTTCCTTTTTTTCATACTACCTAAGTAACCAAATCAAAAATGTCATTGAAATAAGCAGTGACAAGTTTTTCAAAAAACAAAAGAAAACAATCACGTTGTCAAAATAATATTGTTATTGTCTATTAGAATATCGTTATTGCTGCTTCAAACTGAGATCATTGAGACATTGTTCAGTCATTGCCATTTGCAGACTGTTTTTAACTTTTTTCAATTTTAAAAACGATCTTTCACCAGTGGAATTAGTTATCAATATAAAATATTTTTTTCAAAATGATTTCCACATTAGAGGAAGCACTGGACTTGCTTTTGTAATATTAAACTGTAGATATAATGTTCTCAGCTGAAATGTCCTTTCTCTGCTGCAAACAGTTTGTTAAATTCTCCAAATCTAACAAGCTCAATCCCAAGATTTTCGACAACATCATTTATGTAAATTTGAGTTAACAGTTTTGGTTGTTCAATCTATTCTTCTGGTTCCAAATAATCAAATCTTTGTTTTGATGTACTAATTAAATTGTGTTAGTTGACAGAACATATATGTAGTCCTACTCCCACTGTTACCAGAAAAATTTACTGAGAGCTTAATCTTAGTAAATATTAAATCAGCATTTAATCGCTTTTTATTTATAATGCTTGCGGGCGGATTTTAATGAAATGTCATTTTTTTCTTTTAACTGTAGAACAATGCCGTTTAGTATAGGAATTCATTTTATGATATGACAAAAGGAAATTAATTTTTATACGTTCTTTTCTCTCTCTCTCGCTCTCTCTCGCTTTCTCTCTCGCGCGCGCTCTCGCTCTCTCTCTCTCGCTCTCTCTCGCTCTCTCTCTCGCTCTCTCTCTCACTCTCTCTCGTCCTCTCGCTCTTTCTCGCTCGCTCTCTTTTTCTCGCTGTCTCTCCCTCGCGCGCGCACTCTTGCTCTTTCTCTCTCGCTCTCTTTTTCTCGCATTCTCTCGCTCTCTCTCGGGCTCTCTCTCGCTCTCTATCTCGCTCTCGCGCTTTATCTCTCGCTCTCTCTCCTCTTTCTCTCGCTCGCTCGCTCTCGCTCTTTCTCTCGCTTTCTCTCTCTCGCGCTCGCTCGCTCTCTCGTTCGCTCTCTCCCGCTCTCTCTCTCTCGGGCTCTCTCGCTCTCCCTCAGGCTCGCTCTCTCCTCTCTTGCTCCATTTCTGTCTCGCTCTCTGTCTCTCGCTCGCTCTCTCTCTCTCTCGCTTTCTCTCTCTCGCTCTCTCTCTCTCTCTCGCTTTCTCTCTCGCTTTCTCTCTCTTTTTTCTTTCATATTTCATCGAATTCGACTAATAAGTCATTTTTATCTGTTCCGTCATTTTTAATGCATTTTTCGCTGAATTCATCGATTTTAATGTCATTTAATGGTAGTTACTTCAAATAATAGTTACGAGATACAACAAATATTCTTCACAGAATTCCTGAGTACCTATACCTATACTACCTATACTACTATTCGATTTCCTAGCTCAGAAGTTGTAATGACAACCATTGTGAGTGTGTAAACTAAGGTTCCTGTGACGCCTCACAATGGGCTTGAATCTTGAAATCCTGGCCAGAAAGGGAAAAACAAAAGTTTCTAGATGGAAATTTTGGACTATCAGGTTGGCTACAGTAATGTTGGAACTACTGAATGCCGGTTGTGCGGGCTTTGAGTGGTTCATTGCATTCCAGGTGAAACTTGGCTATTCTTTGTTAGCATTGATTGGTGCCGGCCAGGCTACTAAATAGTCTTGACGTTCAATATAAATATTTGGGTTCTGTGTAAGTGAAGCGAATATTTTCAATATGAAAGGTGTTCCAAGAGGTATGTACTAATTAAAAACGTTTACATAATTATTATATAATTAATTATACTTTTTTTAAATTTACTGAATACCGCAAAATTCACGAGAAAATTGTAAAATAGAGATAAGTTACGAATTCCACGACATGCCGCTGTCTTTTGCACAGTGTCCGTAAGCTTATATTACCTCTGTAATTTCACCTTCAAATCGTCAAATCAGGTTTTGAGCCACGCCTTAAGCAACATTTGCAAAATGTCGTTATTGGGACATCTTGAAAAACGACAATAAAATCAATTAATTATGAGCTACATTTCATCAATTTACATTATAGTCGATGCCTAGAAGCATTGTTAAGAATATTATAAGCAAAACAGGACGGAAACAACGCTTTCTCCTTCACAGTGGGATGATTAATTTAGAAAAGGACAAAGATCGCCGCGACGCGAGTACTATAATACAATCTTCAAGATATTGTTGCATTCCAGTTTCTTATATTAAACTGAATGTTTTGGTTATATTTTACGCCATAGCAACTGACAGACACTACTTCATAGAATACATCTGGTACAATATGCCAATAGCAGTCCATAGATTGTTTATCCACAGACCAGACATTATTTCTTCGGCCATTTTACCCATCGGTCAACTGTCGGAGGATGCTCAACAATCAACAAATACGTGGATAAAGCAATATCACCTGATTTTTTCTCGAAAGTTTTCCAGAGTTTTAGAATTTGGATGACGTATTCAGGAGATTCTTGGCAACCACAGATCCCTACGTTTCTTCTCAACGTAAATCGTCACCAAAGAAACTGTAGTGTGTCGGCAGAAGCCGTTGCCCTCTTAGTTCCTGTGGCAGAAGATTGTGAAAATTCTGATGCAGATAATGAGGGAACAATCTTTGAAGATGATTCAGTTGAAGAAGCAGAAGAAAGAGAACATAATGATGTAGGTGCAAAAGAAGAAAATGACAACTCCTGATAATAGTTACAAACAATTTACTAAAGGAATAATTGTAATTGAAATAAAATTATTTTTTGTAATTTATACCATCTTCTATCCTCTATTTAGTCCTTTTTCGAGCTACCATTTTTTTGAGATATTTTTAACCATTAATTACAGCGATTCCTAACTATTGACTTTAATGTTAATAAAAATACATTTATCATTTTTTCCCGCCATTTTGGTCTTTAAATTTTTGAACTCATAATCTTATTAGCAATCTCGTTAATTTCCCCCCAAAATAATTTTATATGAATAAAATGACTTTTATCAATATTTGCCCACCATCTTGGATCCGCCATTTTGTTTTTTTTTCACTTTTTGATATCATATCCTTAATCACCAACTTCGATAACCTTTACATACAAACTTTGGTACAAATTGAACGACTCTATATAATGACCAGCTTTTTGGGATCCTAGACCACCGTGCGCCTGTCAGAGTCATTGGCGGTTCAGCCGATTTTGGGATAACTAAAGACAGAGATTTTCTGGTTTGCCAAAACAGCCCAAACCAAAAGTTTGAAAGCCGAGTTCACTTGAACGAATAGAAGCAGCCTCGATTACATCCAACAGCTGAACTGTTTTTTATTACATTTTTTACATCATTTTTCTTTGCTTTTGGGTCATTTTAAAAATATTTTATTGATCATTTTTTGCGATTTTTAGGTCATTAAAATCCGCCCCCTAATATAATGATCTTATGAACACAAAAATACTACATTAGTCGTAATTTGAGGAAATTTAGAGAAATTTAGAAAACTCATAGCTCTCTTACTATTTGCTTGAGAAAAAAATATATCGAGCAAATTTGTTTTGAATCTTATGACCTTTAAAATTGTACTAATTTTAACTATTTTTGAATTAAGATAAACTATAAAAACGTTATTACACAAAAAAAATGTCCGAAAATTTCGTGTTTTTTTAGCTACCAAAACTTTTCCCGAAGTATTTTGAGGCGCCAAACTTAAGGATTTTCTTACTAATAACACTATAAACGAAATAAAATCTCTTATCCACTCCACTAATTAAATAATCTGCGTCTTCATTACTTTTTTGGGCGTTCTTTTTTCCATGTTTTTGTGCTTTGCATTCGCAAAGAGTACTGTTTGGAACGACAAAAATCATTAACAAAGATATAAAATTATTAGCAAGGCAGATAGTTAAACTGAACACAGAAATGAAGGATACTGATTAGCCGTTGCAATACGTAGCGACGATAATGGTAGTAAGTTGCGCAAAATTTGTCAAAATTCAACTATCAATTACGCCTAGCCGACGCGCGTAACGAGAAAAGCTGCAAGATACTAAATTGTAGGAAATTTTATATACAATATTTCGGTTTGATTTTATTTATAATATTAAGTATTTTCCTAAATTCGTTAGTTTTTAGAAATAGACAAAAGAAGAGAATGTGATTTTCTTCATGTTCTTACTTTCTCGTATACATACATATATACGGAGTATTATACATAGTATAGAGAATGTTATAGAATGCTGCGGAAAATCGATTTCGAGATTTCAACGGAAATACACATTTTGGGGTCACCTGTTACCAAAAGTGTTGTTTTTTTAAAATGTCCATCTGTAAACATCAGTTTCTCAACGAAAATTGCCTTTTAGGACGAGGTTTTACTCTTGTTTAATTTTCTTTAAGTAACATTTCGGTTCTCCAATGAGGAAACCGAAAAATTGAGAAAATGTCAAAAAATGTGCTTTGGGGGGGATAGATGGCAGCTGGCATGAGGATGGGGTTAGACCGAAAAGCCAATCCACACGAAGGAAATTAGAAAGCTTTACTATGAGAAAGTCTGTGCACCGCTATTTACATTTGAATTGCAATAATTGTACCAAACTCGTAGTTATGTTTAGCAGGATGTGCGTGGAACCAGAATGTGTGACGCCGTTTAAAATATTTAAACAAGCAATTTTCTCGTCCTAACATTTTCATTAAGGTCATGTAAATTTTTTTTAAACTTTTGGTAGTTTTCGTTGTTCACATTATTGTATTTATGAGTACATGTGCTCATTTAAATAATTTTCTCAAAAATGGATTTATTTTTTTCTCTCCAATTCTTTTCAATGGGTAGTGCTAATTTCACTGTTAAAAATGGCATAAAGGTCATTTTGATGAATTCTTTTTTTTTTATTTCACAAATGTATTTTTTAAATATCTCTCACGTCGTTAATATGCACATTTCCAGCAATTTGCAAACACTATTGTATTTGCGAGTAAAAGTACCTCGAATAACTTCAAATGAAATTTTTCCAAGACTCAAAAACTTTCTGCGAAAGAGAGATTCAAATTTGGCATTTAAAGTAACGCTTAAACGCCATTTTCTTAAAAACGGCTCTAAATGTGTCATGAATGAAAAATAAAAATTGCCATTTGTGACGAGGTTTTACTCTTGTTTAATATTCTTAAAGTAATATTTCGATTCTTTTATTAGGAAATCGAAAAATTAAGAAAATGTAAAAACAATTTATTTTGGGTGGCGATAGATGGTAGTTGGCAAGAGGATGGGGCATGACTGTAAAGCAACTCCAAACCAAGGAACTTAAAAAACATTATTACGAGAAAATCTGTGCCATTCTGTAGTACTACTAGTTACATTTTCGAATACGTACGTATATAGTTCGTAGTAGAGATCTGCAAGGCGTGCTATTTGCACACTCGTACTCGCTCGAGCATTTCATCTTCTCAAATACCGTGTCCTCGAGCAGCCTGTGCCCGCTCGCGGTGGGTGAACCCGCGGCGGCGGCGATTTCCACGTATTGGAGCCTCTCAGTCTACGAAAGGCGTTGATAGAGGAGAGTTCGGGAGCGCATTGTGATCGGTCGCGTTTACAGTGTGGCGTGGCTTCAAAAGCAAATTAAGAGGATTATGAAAGCTTACATTCGCCTGGAGATGACGCTTTGATATAGAAGAAGAAAAAATCTAAAAAAGGAGAAAAATCTAAAAAGAATAAAGCTAAGACAAAGATGCTTCACACATTGTTTGTGAAATTCCATAGACTTTCTTTGGATTTGAGAAGTTTGTACGTATTCGAACTTTTTTTACCGTGGGAAAACAAGAACATCAAATTTTCAGATGTTTTTGCAAACTTCACCTCTTTTATCGGCGACGCGTGTTTGTTATTGTCGATATTTTTGTTGAAATTTGTTTTAAAAGAATTAGTTTTCGTACCAAAAGTTCTAAGATTTAAAATGAGTAGAAACATGTTGTCCATGTAAAAGCATATATTCTCATAGAGCTTCGAAACTTTGTAAATATATCTTTCTTAGCAAACTCATTTTAAAAATGAATACTTTTTCCGTGCATGTTTGTGTGTTATGGTATTTTTTTAAAGAAATTCATTCAAAGTGCATGGTTGGGCATTTTTTTTTCTATTAACAGTTAAAACTGTGAGTGACGTACTATGCGGAAAATAATGTTTTCTTAAATTCTGGGATCGCTGGTACGTGTATCGTCTGCAATGAATTGACGGAATGAAAAAATGAGAAAACAAGGGAGCTTGAAAAAATTATACGTGAGAAAAGAAATGTGGAGGAATCCCTGACAGCTTGATATTCGGAGGACCAGTAGGCTGAACGTGACTGATACACATAACACAGAAAATTAATTGAGCTCTATGGTATTGCATATTTGGACGGAAAATGATGGGGCAAAAAATAACAACATTGCTGTAATGGAAAGAAGAGAACAAAATTATTTAATCACTAAAAATAAGATGAAATAAGAAATGAACAATTCTACATAAAAATTATTAAATTAGAGTGATAAAAACCATTTAATTATAACTGGTTGTTTTTAATGTTCAGTTCCTTCCAGTTATTGAATTGAAAAATGAAGTGCACTCAGGGCAGAATTAATTCTGATGCATCAGAAATAAATTTGAAATAAAAGACCGGTCACTTATCCGTTGGAGCTCTGGTGACTGATGACCTTCCGTGCAGCGGCGGATGACGGCCGAAGTGAGTTGGATGAACCATTTACGTACAGCAGCAATAGGCTGTATGGCAGGGGTGACGCCAGAGTTGCGACCCCAAATTATGTGTTGAAGAGCAGCGACTTTCAACAGGTTGCGGTAGGCAAATTAGGTCTTGCACCGCACAGTTGTGACCCCCAGGTCTGACTTCCGCTGAGGTCGCTAGGAGAGAAGTGAAGTTCCTAGCGTGATGTTGATTATTCAAAGGACATCACTACCGGTGATCGGTCCACCACTTTATAGTGGTGGACCGATCACCGGTAGTGATGTCCTTTGGAGACAGAGGGGCGCTAGTGTCAATTTGGTCTATATAGCTGATGGCTAGCGCTGGTGAAGAGGAGATGAACCCCGTGCACGCACGTAGCACTCACGCACGCACGTGCTAGTTAAGCCACGTGGAGTAAACTGAAGAATGATCAACGAGCTGACGAAGCTCCTGCAAGCACGCACCGACCACCCACGAGAGAAGCGGAGACCAGATGATGCCATGCTTGGGCCCGTCGAACATTTCAATTGACCAGCACCAACAGTTTTAGACACCGCACCTTTGTATATGATTAAACTAATGCTAAATAATTGTGCTGCAAGAGACCCCTGGGTGCAATGGCATAAATAATGCAGTGAGTCGAATTTATATTGGGACGTAACA
>BLKR01005801.1:0-71981 GCA_011170035.1 Teleogryllus occipitalis
TCGAGCTGAGTCGCGTCGCGTCGAGTTGAGTCGCGTCGAGCTGAGTCACCGCGTCGCGTCGGAGCTGAAAGCCGCGTCGTCGAGCTGAGTCGCGTCGCGTCGAGCTGGAGTCGCGTCGCGTCGAGCTGAGCCTGCGTCGCGTCGAGCGTCGCGTCGCGTCGCGCCGCGTCGCGTCGCGTCGAGTTGAGTCGCGTCGCGTCGCGTCGCGTCGCGTCGCGTCGCGTCGCGTCGAGTCGCGTCGAGTCGCGTCGCGTCGAGTCGCGTCGAGTCGCGTCGAGTCGCGTCGAGTCGCGTCGCGTCGCGTCGCGTCACGTCGCGTCGATTTGCGTCGCGTGCCATCCTGTCGGTGTGAGCGTCCGCTCGTGCAGAGCGCCCAGTGGCGGCGTGGGCGTGGGCGGGCGAAAGTGCGGTCGCGGGAGCGAGGAAAGTGGGGTACAGCGCGCGCTCTCTTCCACAGCCCGCGCCTGATGTTTCGTACAATGCTCGTTCTTGCGGAACATCCGTTTTTGGTGGAGCCAGCGCTGGCACGGATTCGATGCGTTTTCGAATGCGAGTTGGGAAAGACTGGCTTAGCCAGGCGCCTCCGGTATTTTTGGGTTATGTGTTTTTTAAACAGTCATTAGTGAAAGCTGGTTTTTCAGATCATAGCTTGCTAAAGGTTTAATTTTTAACACTAGTGCTAAAAATGAGATGATATTCAAGGTTCAGATGAATCTGTGAATACAACAAAGAAAACATAATTCTTTCGTCTGACCGCATGAATTACTGGTGACCTTGATATACAATTAAACGATTTGTAAATTTGAATAAAAATAAAAAGAAAGTCGTTAAGGCTGTCTAAGAAAATAGTGTATTACACACATGGCAAATGTGATATTGTTTTCTCGTAGAATTTAGAACGCCACACGGCCTATCGGCCTCGTGTCGTAACTATTACTACGCACAAAATAAAACGACCCTTATATACCACTCTTGTCATAAATGACCATTTTTTATGTGATGCTATTTCATGAAAGGAATTTTAAACGTAATACTGTTTCCTTGCTTTTCAATTCTCTGGCAAGTTACTTGAAATAGTATCGACAGAAATACTTTTTAAAGATTTATTTCGGTACAAAGTTAGCGTTAATTATCGTCAGTATGGTTAAGTAACAATTCATAATATGCTTGAAAGGCAATATTACAATTTAAAGCGTTTCGCCATTGTAAAGAGTGCCTTGATCCGCTTCCCTAGAAAAAAATCATGTCTTTCTAGAATTCTTCCATAATTGAAGACGAATCTGACTAAAGAAAGTGATATAAGGTAAATAGGACATCAGGACACTTCTGATGTTGTACACTTCCTCGTTATTGAAAATACGTGTAATGTATATCACAAAACAATGCAAAAACATCTCACAATAAACACATTCATGCACCTCTGGGCAAATGAATGGACAAATTGCAAGGTCATTACTCACGCGAACTTGACAGTCAGCCACACGAGTCCCTGCTAGAGGGAGAGGAGAGGCAAAGACTAAAGTGGAAACATTACCCTGCTTTTGTTGCAATTTCTCACGCTGTTATCCCGAGTAATGTACCTATTTGTAATTTCGGCAACTTACGGGACATCCACAACGCAAGTAGCCGTTTATTCGTCTTATTCTTTGAATTCTACTATAGTGTGTGGACTTTTTCGTCCTGTCGGTTAATGATGCAAGAATTGACTTCTCCGAATTTCCTGGCCTGCTTTCCTCCTTAACATCTCAAAATGAAGTATGAATAAATTCAAGTAACTGAATTGGATGTAAACGTACATGTTTAAGCATTTTTGAATTTGTCCTTGATTTACCAATTGAGGGGTTTCAGTTTTTAGTTAATTTAACTTAATTTTTACTAAATTAATTAATAATTAATTTCAGTTTAATCTTAATTTATGTAAAAATTAAATTAATTTACTAATTTAACATTTACACTAAAGTGGAAAATGGTGTGAAAATGCAAACTATTTTTGCATATTTTATATAGTACCTAATTTTTAGGATTATTTCACATATTACTGACAAATTAGATGTATTAGTTTTGAAAAAGTGCCACTTTCCATTTTCGCACAAACTCAAAAATGATCTGCTAGTGATCTTTAAATATTTATGAATATCTTTATTTTACTTAATATTAATTAATTTGGAAGCTCGCACTCGTGACAATTCGTAAGTGAAATTTTTATCACTTTATATGTAGTGTTTACTCTAGCTTCTTTCACCCGAGTTCCTGGATTCGCAACCATGAGATGGCATTAAGAGCTTGACGTCAGTATGAGCAATGTGAAGGCAAAGTAAAGTAATTTCTAGCTCGTCATTATTACTATACAATTACAGGCTACACATTATATTGTATAATTGTAAAAAAAACTGTAGGCTAGATGTTTGTAACAACTATTGCAAAGATGTTCTTAGTCTGTGAATAATCTTCAGCATGATTTTATCCAGTTTTCCTTGATCCTTTGGACAAATGTGGAGATTGTCCCTCGCTTGTTTCTGAAACCTAAATGCGTAATTTGTCACTCCTGACTCGCTTCTAACGTCAAATAGTTGTAATGGTTAATTGAGTAAAAATTCGTTTTTAAAATTCAGAGTGCTCAATTTCAAGCGTTGTCACATCTCACAGTTTGGAGTATCGGTATCTGCACTATGTCGAGATATGCTAGTGCCAGTTGCCATACACAAGGGTGTGACTCCCCGACCATTTTTCTGAAAAGAAACATTCATGCAGTGTTTTATATAATTACTTGTTACGGTTTTAAGTTTTAATGTTTTCAAAAAGAATAACTAGGTCAGTGTGTGTCATTGCACTGAGGAAGAACAAGGTTATCAATCACTTGGGTAACAAAAAACCTTGACTGCTTTTAAACACTACGATGGCGGGCTTCTGTATAGTTTATTCCCTCTTATTTCTACAGGTTTCATTGTAGAGCGTGCGTTTTCACACGTATTATCTGATTCAAGGAATAAGCAACGCCTGTATAATCAACACGCCGAATAATTGCTGAAAGTTTTAACACAGTATAAAGTATATTAAAGTATAAATTATCATCTTATTGATTATTTCACTTCTCATAACCTCACGATTATTTCAGTGTTGAATTTCATAGCTTTTGGTTAGGTAATTAATGAAAATGAAAAAGAATCAACGTAAGTATCAACTGGAAACGAATTTTGTATACTTTTCAGCTAGAAACAAAAGTTTTACCTAAGAACCTCTCGTGAACCAAATCAGCCATAGTTTTATTCGTTCCTTCGGTTATGTGAAGTAATCATGGGAATGCATCTACTGTTCGCAGAGTTCATTACCTTACGAAGAAGGAATGCCTGAAGCAAAAACGGCTTTTTGCTAAGAAAGTCGGCGATTAAAAGGCGATGGTTATCAGAACAGAGGCAAGCGTATGACTAACAAGCGAAGTTCGCGAGAAAAATCTGAACGAAAGTTAATGCGACGTTTCCGGTCCCTAGTCACCGTCATAATGATGGAGATCTTAATAAGAATAAAACGGTCTACTAAATATGCTAATGCCTCTTGAATTTTCCTTGTGATTTTCTAGAGAAAGGCATCGCTTTGTTTAAGTTTTTTTCCCCTCCCCGATTTTCACGCGTCATGTCCAACTGATATGTTCGGGATATGCAAAACGCGTGATTTTGTGAAAGGAACAAATGATAAGGCGCTTCCATTTTACTTTCGGAAAGTATGTAAATCGTGTGCACGGAATGCTATTTATCATGTTATGAAAAAAGAATTGTCGATTGTGTGTGTGGGGGGGTGGGGGGGAGTGTGTGTGTGGGTGTGTGGGTGTGCGCGCGCGCGCGCGCGTGTGTGTGTGTGTGTGTGTGTGTATGTGTTGTCGGAGGGCCTCGCGTTGTGCTGACCCCAGATCAGAGGAGCCCGCAGGAGTGTTGGTGTATAGTGTGTACGGTCTAATGTGCGTCCCATGAAACATAAAAAGTAACCTGCTGTCGGTTAGATAAAAGCCTTAGGGGAGAGGGGATATGAAAAGGAATTATTTTAGAGAATGGAATTAATTCACACTGTGGTGGAAATAAACAAGGTCCATGAAGCATAACCGAGCTTTAAGACCATCTATGTAGTTTTATAATTTTTAAGCTTAGTTTGTAACATTACATATCCCCACTAGTTTTATTTTTAATTTTATATACTTTATGAATCTATCGCTCAAATGTATTTAATAATGAACTTGACTAATTCTTGTATCTATTTTTGAAGTTCTCTTGATACATGGTGAACCAATGAATAATGGATCCCATAATAATCGTCGTGTCATTGAAAATAAATTAAAATCAGAAGACACACAACACACGACCACAGACACATAATCAGACGAAAAATTCAAAATGAGTATAAATACACTTATAAACGTTTAATAGTACGTAAACATTTTTTTAAATTACATATCTGAATTAAAATAGATTGGATGATTATAAAGGGATTGTTATGGATAATAATTAACGTTAATTATTATGGATAATTAGAAGTACCCTCTTCTATAAAATAATTACACTTCTAATCCGAATTACATGCCATCCATTCAAAATACTTTTGAATCATTTTTTGATAATTTCCTTTTAAGTTTTTAACATCTCGCTTACAAATCTTAATTGTGTAATGCATTAGATTTAAAATTACATTCTCTGGATTTAAAAGAAATGAGACAATTCAGAAAAATGAGACATTTGTAATGATAATAGGTTTCCAGTAGAATTATAGACAATCACATATCTTAAAACATTCACATTAAATAGCCAATTTAATGTCGAATATCGGTGGCTACAATGTTTCGTTGCCCAGTTTTAACCACACCATCAGGCAGAAACGTTAAAATAACACAGATAAGTTGTTAGGTAAATGACAATGGACTTCAAGTCACCAAACCCAGTCACAATTAATCTAAACTCTGGTCACAACTGAGCCACGAAACGTTATAGCCATCTGTATTCCACATTAAATCGGCTATTTAATGTGAATGTTTGAAGATGTTTAATTGTCTATAATTCTGCTGAAAACCTATTTTCATTCTAAAATATTAAGACAATCATTTGGAGTAATAATTGATACTACATTTGGAAATTCCCTAGAAAGTTTTGCTCTTGGCTTGGAGATTTCGTGCCTCACTCTCTTGAAGTCATCTGTTCGCGAGAGTTTCTAGCCGAACATGTGTCGAAACGAAGGGGGAGTTAGTTTTGCTTCGAGCGGCGTCACGTGATCGCGAACTATCCTATTCGGAACGAGAAAGCGTTGCTGTGTGCGCGGGGCCGACCCTTGGGAGCGCGTTTTCCTTGCACCCCTCCGTTATGCTGCAGTTTCCAATTTCAAACGGGGCAGATATCTTTGAGATCACGGAGAGGAAATTCCTTTTCAAAATGAAATCACCACCTGTATGTCGCGTGAAATTGATTTTTTTCCAGACGCGTGAACTGCTGAGGGCGTTATTACCTTAAATGTAGTGTACGTTTTTATCACGGGATTGATTGATTGTTAGTGATTCCGGGCGCGTCAACTACTGAGGTCATTAGTCCCGTTAGAGTAGGGCGTGCTTTTTCATCGGGAAGGGGCGGTGCTCTTCCCACGCTGGGTGGCGAGATCCGGCGCCGACCTACCGTCGACTAGCGGGGTTTCCTCAACCAGGTATCTCCCACCAGCGGGGCACCGTCCCAGCCGCAACAAGCTCTAGGCTCCCGACCGGTCTCCCGGAATATGTGGTAGTGTATGGTGTGTAAGTGTTGTTAGTGCATGTTAGTGTAAGTGTGTGTGTATGGGGTGAGTATACAAGGAAGAGGTAGGAAAGATCGCGCGCGGTCCGTGGCTCGCTTGTTAGGGTACTGCTCTGGCATTCGCTTGGTGTGGATCGGAGAAACAACGGAAAACTACCGATCAGAGCAGCCGGCCGCTAGAATTCACCTCCAGACATCGATTGAATTCGACCTAGCTGTTTAGCTAGTGTCAAAAATCCTGTCACCTTGAGAACTCAAACCCTAGGGCCTCCCGATGAGAGGCTCTGCAGTGACATCAGTTGAAGCTCTAAGCCACCTAATTCGGTTTGCCGCCTGAGCATACGCTCCTACCTGTATTCCCCAGCGATCAGAAGGGTCCTAGTATTCCCCTGCCCTCTCTGTGAAGTCGTTCACACGACTCCTCGTTTCGTGGCCGAAAATGCCCGAAAAAAAAAGAGCTGAGAAAAATTCTCATTATCTTAACAGTAGATCTACTGCGAGAGACTGCTTTAAGCTCTGTGCTGGAAAGTGTAACATTCAAGTAGGTCAAATAATGAATTGAGCATCCAATTCATTGCTTTGTTTGTGACGCTTCAAGTGTGTCACACTCACTTTACGGTCGCACATCAATCGTGTCTGCGGCGGACCCGAGAGTTTTGTTTACTCTTTCTTTAGGTAAGCAGGTGTTGTTTGGTCTTTTATTGTTAAAATCGTTCTTATCACTAGGACTCGATTTACACGCCTTTCGTCCTTTTCACGAATGATTTCGTGAGTTTTAACGAACGAGTGCATGCGTTCAGCGGCTCTACGATATTAACATCGCCCTAACTGCTTTGCGCATGCGCGTTTTCGCTAAATCTCCGAAATCGTGATAGTTGTCTTTTAATGCACATGTGTAGCGTATATATGTATGTATTTGGCATTTTAGTGTCGGATTAATACGACTTGTGCCAGCTAGCGGTGTTTTAAAGGCCTAGGCCCTGATTTTTGATTTATTATCCACATCTGGGGAGGGAGGCATATGGCTAGCATGACGTATTCCCATCGCCGTATCTAGCACACTTAGACTACCCGAGCCCTTTATTTCGTCATACAGCTGCAGAAACGGAGACGATTGTTCCAGAAAGATTCAGCTCCATTTTTGCCCCGACCGGAAATCGAACTGAAGATCGCATCACGGAAAGCTAGACAGTGCCTATGAGCCACTCGAAGAGCGCTTATGTTTATCGGATACAAATCAATTCTAAACCGTCGCCATGCACGATCGCTGTGTAGAAATTTCGGTGTTTCTTATTGCCAGGATGGCCATAAATACGGTGCAATCTTCAGTACGATAGCTTAGTCACTACGTATCTGACCCAGGAAAATGTTCCGGAAGTTTTTGTTCTCAACGGTTCTATATGTTTTTGAGGGTTCTGAATTCGAATTTGACACTGGGAGAGGTGGCTCATGGCATCAACTGGAGTCACTGCAGTGCCTCTGACCAGGAGGTTCTGGGGTTCGTGTCCCAACAGTGGCAGGATTTTCGACACGAGCCAGATAGCTAGGTCGAGTTCTGTTGCTGTCTGGAGGAGAATTCTAGTGGCTGGCTACTCTGAGGTTTCCATGGTTTCTCCGATCAACACCAGGCGAATGCCGGAGCAGTACCGTGACAAACGGGCCACAGACAGCGCGCGATCTTTCCTTCCTCTTCCTTGTATCCTATCCCATACATCCATACACATTTACTTGCACTACACTACCATAGTGGCCGGGAGACCGGTCAGGAGCTTAGAGCTTGTCCCGGCTGTTGGGAGGTACCTGGTTCGGGAAAACCCTCCTAGACGACGCGAAGGTCGGCGCCAGATCCAGCGAGGCAAGATCGCCTCCTTTCCGAGCAAAAAGCATGCACTACACTTACGGGAAGATTGACCTTAGAAGTTGACTAGCTCAGAACTAGTAATCAATCAATCGAATTTGATGTTGGTCACCTCAAAAAATGGTCGGCTTCACAGGGAAAATCCAAAAACAAACACCTAAAAAGATCCGAGTATCTGCGTCTGACTATTGAAATAAACGCTCCCGGTACGCGTTTGGAAGAAAGCGACAACTCTTCACCGCCGCCCCCAGCCGGGTGTGCCGCGTGGACTTTCTCGCTCGTGCTCTCGCTGGATGAGGCGCGCTATCGCGGGGCCCATCATCAGCGCCGCGCTGGAAAGCGGCGAATTCGTTCCAGGGTTTCAGTCGCGGCCGCGAGAACGCTCCGCACACGCCGGAATCGCCCGCAGTCAGTATTCACTGCCATCCGCATCACGTTTAATTCTTTCTCTTTTGGCTACCTGAGAAGGCATAGCCCGATTGCACCCCGCTGTCAGTATTCGCTACCATCCGCATCATGTTTCTCTTTCGCTTTTGGCTACCTGAGAAGTCATAGCCCGATTGCATCCCGCTTTCGGTCTTCGTTAGCATCCGCATCACGTTTAATTATCTTTCGCTCTTGGCTACCTGAGAAGGCATAGCCCGATTGCATCCCCATGTCAGTTTTCGCTGACATCCGCGTCACATTTAATCCCTTTTCACTGTTGGTTTCCTGAGAAGGCATAGCCCGATTGCATTCCGCTGTCAATTTTCGTTGGCATCGGCATCACCTTTAATTCCCTTTCACTTTTGGCTACTTGAGAAGGCACTGTTTGATTGCATCGCAAGGTTCTTCTAAGTTTATTACCTACCTTCCGAAAAAGGCAGAGCCCGGTTACATCCCATTCGATTTTCTCATGAAGACAAAGAAAAGCTCGCCTAGGCATCATTGCTTCCAAGAACGCCCTGTATCTTTCATTTTTGAAGAACATGGAAGAGAAAAGGAACATAAGCTTCATTTAACTTCGTTTTATATTACTCGTGTTTTGGAATAATCATATACACTAAGGAAAGCTTGTTATTTTGGAATTGATGTGTATCGAACGTTATTCAATTATAAATACAGATTTCTACCTAGACCGTGGGCTTTTCCCACGGGAAGAGAGTAAAATAATTCGGATACAAAACTGCTTGATTATTTTCATCACATGCACCATTCTGAATCGTCTTCGGAATTGCACTAGAATACCGTAATTCTGACTTGTGTGCGAAGTTACAGCTCAAAATAACCTTTAACGCGGATTGTACGACCGGAAATTCAATGTATTGTAAAGTGATTTCAATACTTTTTTAAATAAACTCTATCCAACTATGAACCTAGCACGTGATGGCACTGCAAATGGGGTGGACAAAACATTTTTAAAACGAGTATATACTCGTAGATCTGCAAATGTTCCGCGGAGAGTTGAATGTAGGAAATGGCAAAACCGATTCTGTTAGAAGAGCTATTGTTTGGTCTCACGTTGTTCACGGGTTTGTTTTTGCCTATTTCTTTTTAAATATCATCCCTTCGTAGTATCATGAAGTTGTAGTTCGACAATCGAGTTCTGAATTATACCTTTAGAGGGGAAGGAATTTGAAGTGCCGAATTTTTGGTAAGGAATGGAGGGGGATGTGAGGGAGATTCGCGATGTCGGTATTACATTTCGAATTAATGACGAATAAGCGATTTGAATTTTTTGTAATTCGTCATGTGAATGGATTAAAAGTTTTTGAGTTTTCGTAGTTTTAATTTATGTAATGGAAGAATTCGTTTAAAATTCGACGTTCCCAATAAATTTAATTTATCGAGATATTCGAACTATTGATGTAAATTATAAATTCTGAGGAAATTCCGTTATAATTCGATAGAATAATTTGATAATATATGGAAGATTTTGACAAGTGAGGTTATAATGCGATATAAGTAGGATTTCGATAAATGAGTATACAATATGTATATAGGATTTTGATACGTCAGTTTATAATACGATGTCTGGAGGATTTTGAGATGTGAGTTTATAATACAATGTCTGGAGGATTTTGAGATGTGAGTTTATAATACGATGTACTATGTAGGATGTTGAGATGTGAGTTTATAATACGGTGTACTATGTAGGATTTTGAGATGTGAGTTTATAATACGGTGTACTATGTAGGATGTTGAGATGTGAGTTTAGAGTTAGAGATGCGAGGGACTTCTTAACACTTGCATCGTGCCCGCAGCTGCAGACGGAGTTCGTGGTGAGCAGCGACCGGTCCGAGTGCCGCGCGGGCGCGGGCGTGGCGGGCGGGTCGCAGGTGCTGCTGCGCTACGGCGCGCGGCCGTCGGCGGAACTGCTGCTGCACGGCGGGTGGGCGCCTGCGCCGGGCCGCAACCCGCACGACCGCTTGCCGCTGGCGCTGGGGCTGGCGCGCGCCGACCCGCTGCGCGCCGACCGCCAGGCGCTGCTCGAGGCCCTGGGCGTGCACCTGCCGCCCGCCCCGCCGCCGGCGCAGGGCCAGGGGCAGGCCGCGCCCCCGCCACCGCCGCCCGGCGCGCCCCCGCCCACCGAGTTCTGCCTGCGCGCCGCCGCCCCGCACGGCGGCGACCCGCTCGACCCGCCGCTCAGGGCCTTCCTGCGCGTGTTCGCCATGAAGAGAGGTGCGTCTCCTCTTGCACTTTCTTCCACCTGGTCTCGTGTCTTCGCTGTTTTCTGCTCCTTCTTCAGCCTCTTCGCTTCGTCTTCTTTCCTTTTCCTTCTTCCTGTTCTCTTGTCTTCTCTGTTTTCTGCATCTTCTTCAGCCTCTTTGCTTCTTTCTCTTCTCTTTCCTTTTCCTTCGTTCTTTTCTCTTGCCTTCTCTTTTTCTTCTTTTTCTTCTTCAGCCTCTTCGCTTCCTCTTCTTTCCTTTTCCTTCTTCCTGTTCTCTTGTCTTCTCTGTTTTCTGCATCTTCTTCAGCCTCTTCGCTTCTTCCTCTTCTATTTCCTTTTTCTTCGTTCTTTTCTCTTGCCTTCTCTTTTTTATTCTTCCTCTTCTTCACCTCCTTCGCTGCTTCTTCTTCTCTTTCCTTTTCCTTCGTCCTGTTCTCTTGCCTTCTCTTTTTTATTTTTCCTCTTCTTCAATCTCTTCGCTTCTTCTTCTTTTCTTCACATTCTCTTTTCGTCATTCTCTTTATTTTATTTTCAACTTTCTTATTTTCATTCTTATTTCTTCTCGTTCCGTTCTTTTACTCGTATTTTCGTCTTTTGTCTTGTCTTATACTCTAATGTGGGTAAAGATGCTAATTTCAGTCACTGCTCATGCCATACAGTCTCTAATTTTAATCAGTACTCTGCTATCACGCGAGCGAGCCTGTAGTCCAATTTTAGTCTCTAATTGAGTCCTTACAGCCTCTAATTGAGACATTACAGTCTCTAATTGAGACATTACAGTCTCTAGTTGAGTCATTACAGTCTCTAATTGAGGCAGTACGTTCTCTAATTGAGGCAGTACGTTCTCTAATTGAGGCAGTACGTTCTCTAATTGAGGCAGTACGTTCTCTAATTGAGGCAGTACGTTCTCTAATTGAGGCAGTACGTTCTCTAATTGAGGCTGTACGTTCTCTAATTGAGGCTGTACGTTCTCTAATTGAGGCTGTACGTTCTCTAATTGAGGCTGTACGTTCTCTAATTGAGGCTGTACGTTCTCTATTTGAGGCTGTACGTTCTCTATTTGAGGCTGTACGTTCTCTATTTGAGGCAGTATGTTCTCTAATTGAGGCAGTACGTTCTCTCATTGAGGCTGTACGTTCTCTAATTGAGGCTGTACGTTCTCTAATTGAGGCAGTACGTTCTCTAATTGAACCTGTACGTTCTGTCATTGAGGCTGTACGTTCTCTAATTGAGGCTGTACGTTCTCTAATTGAGGCTGTACGTTCTCTAATTGAGGCAGTACGTTCTCTAATTGAACCTGTACGTTCTGTCATTGAGGCTGTACGTTCTCTAATTGAGGCTGTACGTTCTCTAATTGAGGCTGTACGTTCTCTAATTGAGGCAGTACGGCCTCTACTTGCGGCAATACGGCCTCAAATTGAAGCAGTACGGTCTGTAAGTTCAATACAATTTTAGCGTCTGTTAAAACTGAGTATTAAATCTCTACCATTGTTATACTAATGGTATAGTATGTCATTGTAGTTTCTAATGAGTATAGTAGTGGTGGAGTGTGTAACGTGCGGCGCGGCGTGGCGTTGCGCAGAGCACCTGCAGCGCTGGCTGGCGTCGGACCGCGTGCAGGACCTGCTGCACCCGGACTGCGCGCTGGACACCGAGGTGGAGGCGCGCGCGTGGGCCTTCCTGCTGGCGCGCACCCAGCTGCTGCTCTCCAGCTACCCCTCCACCCTGCAGGTACCGACCCTCGCCTTATTGCTCGCCTTACTTACCGACGTAAGAAGAGTACGAGTTGTAATCGTGCGCCGGTAAACGTGAATTTTCTAGGAAAAAATCTCTTATTGCCGGGCCCTGGTTACGAGAAAGTGGATAAATCTTGCCCCGTTCAACCGATTTCTCCAAAATTGATATTCCCCGATCGATCTCACTGATGTCTCGACGCCTTGAATTTTAAACCAATATTTTAATTTGGAGGGGTACTTTACATGAAGTCCCTGGAACATTTTCAAAAAAAAGGCTCCAATTTTTTTATTAAATTTTGTTCTCTGATAGCGTAAAGGACGCTTAAGAGAATGACGCAGATCTCATTTTGGTTGAAATCCCTGATTTTTCGAAAATTGCAAAAATTCAAAGTTTGACACTCATTTATACCAAACCGAATTGCGAAATGATATCCACAACATGTACAATGAATTAAATATCCAGGATATCCGGGACATTAAGTATCCCGGTCTTTCGTATTTTACAATGCTTGCCGAGGTGGTGAGCCCTCTTCCCACACCTCTGCTGCCTGAGTTACCCGAAGGCCGCCTCGGCTAGTAGTCTTGCTTTACTGTTGGTACCCAGGGTCCCTGTTGCGCATTTGAGGAGCAAACACTCAAAAGGGGACATGTCCATTTGGCGAAAATTGAATTCTTCTGTTGTTTTTACCTAGAGTTTTATTTCCAGAAAGAAACGTGAAAAGTCTTACAATACATCAAGTAGTATTCCATTCATTGGGTTAAAGACGGTGTTGATTCATTGATTGATTTTTTTGGTTTCCGGGCGCGTCAACTGCTTTGGTCATTAGTCCTGTTAGTGTAGTGCATGTTTTTTTCGTGGAGGATGGCTGTGATCTTCCCCCGCTGGATGGCGAAATCCGGCGCCGTCCTACCGTCGGCATTGTGGGGTTTCCCCCAACCAGGACTCTCCCGCCAACGGGACACCGCCCCAGTCGGGACAAGCTCTATGCTCCCGACCGGTCTTCCGGAATATGTGGTAGTGTAGTGCATATTAGAGTGTGTGTTAGGGAGAGAATAGGACAAGGAGGAGGAAGGACAGATCGCGCACGGTCCGTGGCCCGTTTGGTAGGGTTCTGCTCCGGCATTCGCCTGGTGTTGATCGGAGAAACCACAGAAAACTACCGATCAGAGCAGCCAGCCTCTAGAATTCTCTTCCAGACAGCGACTGAACGCGACCTACCTGAAAAACTAGTGTCGAAAATCCTGCTGAACCTAGGACCTCCCGGTCAGAGGCGCTGCAGTGACATCAGTTGATGCACTGAGCTACCGCTCCCGGTTCGGTGTTGAAAAGTGTTAAATTTGTGCTATATTTTTCATTTTTATTGGAAAGGGGTGAAGTGGACGTTTCACGTTTTGAATGTTTGCTCCTCATTGGCTATGCATAGTTCGCCCCCGCAAGGGGAACCGTCGGCCACGGAGGACAAAGGTTCTTGGTGGAGTCTGGAATCGTCCACCCGGACCCCAGTTTTTCGGCGGAACTCACGTCGTTAGTATCAAAGTGGAAGAAGTGAGTGAGACTGTGTCAGACGTCAGAAGCCTCTTGTGCTCGGGCTTGTCCGGGTGACCCACAAGTTGGATCCCTACCCGCCGACCTTGGGGTAGGATTCGGGTTGTGGCCACGGCCGCAGACGAAGTCCAACGGAATAATTGAAATCACCCTTTAGGTTGCCTCGACTTCGAGAGAACTCTAGTCGTTAGTACCGTGTGCTCCAAGCTAACCGTGTCTCGGCCCGAGTGGCCCGCAGGTGGACTCTTGACTTCATCGTGGCTGCACCCGATACGCGTGGGAATTGAGTAGGGTTTTCCCGGCGCATTGTGAGTGGCGCTGAATTCGAATCCGGTGCTAGCCTCGTAAACTAATAGCCCTGAGTTGGGGAGGGGGGGCTACTCACTCTTAAATGGGGAGGCGCTCGTCTGGGGCGCTGCCTGCTGGCGATTCCGGCTTTCACCCTGACGGAGTGTTAGTACTTGTTGGCACATCGGCGGCCAAAATTAATTCAAATTTGGCGCCGTACTTCGAAATCTATCATTTATAACAAATCCTTGACGCTAATTAACGGCAAAGAGCATGCATTTGAAACGTCCCTCGTCGGACTTACAATATTTTTTCTCCAAAAACGACGCGTTTGCTTCCAGAGGGAAAGACAAAAACATCTTTCGTGTGAGACTCTTTGGAAGGACAAACAGTTGAAGAGTTGAACTGCTTTCATAGATGCTCGCGAGATCGCGCCAGATACTGGAGACACTATAGAGTGTCAACATTCCGAGAATTAAAAAATTTCCAAATGAAGGTGCGATAGAATAGCATTATTTAAAAAGATGGCCGAACACAGTTTTGCGGTTACTCGCCTCGCTCGAGTAAAAAACCGCTAAGATGCACGTGTAAATGCTACCAACTATCAATTTAATAATGCAGGGTTAGTACTGCGACCTCTCCTGTGAGACATTGGCGCGCAAACGCGCTCCCATTGTCGAGATTTCGAAGAAATACATATATATATATATATATATATATATATATATATATATATATATATATATATATATATATTCATGACACCACGAGGGGTAATCGTTGGAGAAATTTTTAGCCGTGCGTTTACACGAAAGATCGCCTCGTGAGTACAAAGCCGTGGTAATTCACATATGGGCGGCATTGAAGGAATTAAATTTTGACTAGTGGTAGCAGTCTGTGTTTGGGGCGCGTAAGGACTGATAGTGAGCTGGAATTGTATGTCGCACGAAATAAAACAGAAAACAATTTTCTGTTCGTCTTAGGAAACATTGACAACAAGGTAACCTTGACAAAATTCGTCCATCATTAACAATTATCGCGCTAAGATAAACCAATAGTTCTCGAATAATTATCTTTCAGCATTTTCCCTTGTGGCAAGCTAGGAAGTGGGTAGCCACGCTTTGCGAGCAACCCAATCCATCAGTGTGTTGCTTTCCCAAACAATTAACTGAAGCTATTTCGCAGCACCAACAATGCTACCTGAAGGGAGTGTGAATTAGAGCCAAACCTACCGTCGGCTAGCGGCGGTTTTCCCAACCAGATATTTCCCACCAGCGGTGCACCGCCCCAGCCGGGGCAACCTATAAGCTCCCGACGGGTCTCACGGCATGTGTGGTAGTGTAGTGCATGTTAGTATGTAAGGGAAGAAGATAGGACAAGGAAGAGGTAGGAAAGATTGCGCGCGGTCCATGGGTACGTTTGGGTACTGCTGCAGCGGTTCGTTTGGGTTCTGCTCCGGATTCGCCTGGTGTTGATCGGAGAAACCCCGGGAAACTACCGATCTGAGCAGCCGGCCGCCAGAATTCTCCTCCGGGCAGCGTCAGAACTCGGACTAGCTATGTAGCTCATGTCGAAAATCCTGCCACCGTCGGGACTCCATCCTAGGACCTCCTGGTCAGAGGGACAGCAGTGACATCAGTTGATGCCCTGAACCATCTCTCCCAGTTTGTTGTCCGGGAGACGCCGCGTCCTAGGCACAGAGGTCTACGTTTCGGTCGCCATTCTTCAGGGCGAAAAGCCCATTCGTATTTCGCCCTGAGGAAGGCCTAAGAATGGCGGCCGAAACATCGGTACCTGTGCGTTGGACGCAGCGTCTCCCGGACAGCCAAACAGCTATACTGCGGTTTTTGCAGAGCTGCCTCTAAATTCCACTCAAGACCCGTCACTACGGTGGCATTATGGCACAGTTTTTCGCGTCTTTCTCAATAGTGCCGCTAGTGTCGCTTCATCTGCAGCACTATTTGATACCGTCGCATGAGACAACTAGCTGCACGACTGAGAATGACTCGAAAAACCGTGCCATGATGCCACCGTGGTGACGGGGCTTGAGTGGAAATGAGAGGCAGCTCTGTAAAAATCGCAAAAATACTTCTCCATTGTGCCGTTTGTTTGGGCAGGAGGACCTGGCGCTCCTGGAAGGCAACACGTTGACGCCCTGTTCCCGCCTGGCGGTGACGCTTCGCGCCTCCGAGAAGATCCTGCTGGAGGCGGCGCGCGATTATGCCGCTCCCCGCGTCCACCCCTGACACTGCCTGGGGGTCGCCTCGCCGCCGCCAGCGCTCCCCACGGCGGTCGTCGCAAGCCAGCGGGCCCCGCTGCGGAGGCCCCGACTGATGGTCATGTGACCGTACATGGATATGGAATGTTAGGTTACGAAACGAGTCATAGTTTAAGAGATGCTATGCGGTGTGTGTGTCTGTGTGTGTTCTAAACTAGCGTATGGCTTTTTGCGGAAGGATGTATTTTGTAGAGTCACTTTTCTGCGATTTTGGTTGAATAATCAAATAATCTTTCGATGAAATTGTTCGAAATAAAGAGGCACAGGATGCAAAGAAAACTGTGTTCAAAGTTAGTACCCAGGGTACTTTTTCAGTATGTTGTTTTCATTTATTTACCATGCTGAGAAAACAATGAGAAACAATTAAAAACAAGACCTTTATGGTTTTGAATTGAATACGGTGTGAAAATACGAATCTTATTGAAAAATATTTCTCTATTAAAAATATGTTAACTAAATGGTTGGTAACCATTTCTAGAATTTCGTGTCTTTTTCAGTAAAGGTAACACGAAAATAAAAGTATAGTACAATGCTTAAATGGTGTTTGGTGATTATTTCAGCCAGTTTCTTTAATTATATTTGCTTATGTTATCTTAATCCAAACTCACATCTGTTGGAACCGTTATCCATAACCCAAATTGAGGACTTCACAAAGCACTTTTGCGTTACATAGGTAGTAAAGCCTTTACGTGTATACTTCAATTTAACTTCATAACAAAACACGATTGAACATTGTTACATTGCAAATGCAACAAGCTACAAATATGTAATTAAAATAGTGGTTTTTATTGCAAAGACGATGCATAAAATAATTGTTTTTGGGGGGAGGGGGGTAAATGAAAATGTCAGTGGACATTTTTTCTATAAATTTACAAATTAATAAAATATCATCAAAGTCAGCCAGAATGATGAAACAGTCTCTGAGTCACAATATCAATGAGCAAAAAAATCAATGAGGGACACTTGGGACACAATGCGGTTTCTTGCTGGTAAATATTACCCGTTTCTCCATGTTCTCAGCTGCCTTCTTCGATTTGGAATGGGACGGATATCTTCCACAGCAGTTTTAATGTTTTCAGAAACAATCGTTTGGATCAACAGGAGGATACGTGTTGTTGTTTTTCTTTTTTTAATTTAAAAAAAAAAAATGTTTATTTTTTATATTTACCTCCAATTTCTTCTGGGAAACAGCACTGGAGACATTTGGTGCAACTGTTTTCTGATATCCTGAATCCTTCACTTCAGAGTTTGCCGTTTTATGAAATAAAAAACATGTGGAAGTTAATTTTACTTCAAATAAAAATTGTACTACCTTAGCGTGGCGCCCCGAGAGGTAATTTCATGATAACGTTTAGCCATCGCTCTCCGGAGAAATTAGAATTCCAGAGGGCGTTGGTTTGACTTATTATCACTTCACCCTTATTGTAACGAACGTGGAGAAATTGTTTCCCTTCCGCGTCAACTTGGAAACGACATCCGCAGAATGATGTATTTATAACCTCAAACTTTAAAGGCGAATTGACCAACGAGTTAGAATGTACTATATAGGTTGGCTGAAGCGCCTCTATCTTTGCAGCAGATTCAAGCCATGTTTTTTGCAGTCACAGCAGCGCCCTCTTTGAGAGTATTCTACTGTACCGGCAGCGTATAAGCGACTCTGACAGTTCGATTCGCTGCCACGCATTACTAACGCACATGGCACCACCTACATCACAGATAAATGAAATCTCAAAACATTAAGGCTACGACGTCTTGACATGTTCATAACTTTCGCCAAAGCCGAACCTTATCGTCACTGCAGCGCCTCTGACCGGGAGGTCCTAGGTTCGAGTCCTGACAGCGGCAGGATTTTCGACACTAGCTTTCCAGCTAGGTCGAATTCAGTCGCTATCTGGAGGAGAATTCTAGCGGCCGGCTGCTCTGATCGGTAGTTTTCCGTGGTTTCTCCGATCAACACCAGGCGAATGCCGGAGCAGTACCCTACCAAACGGACCACGGACCGCGCGCGATCTGTCCTTCCTCTTCCTTGTCCTATCCTCTCCCCTTACACACACACTTACACTAACATGCACTACACTACCACATATCCCGGGAGACCGGTCGAGAGCTTAGAGCTTGTCCCGGCTGGAGCGGTGCCTCGCTGGTGGGAGAGTCCTGGTTAGGGGGAAACCCCACTAGCCGACGGCAGGTCGGCGCCGGATCTCGCCATCCGGCGGGGGAAGATCACCGCCATCTCCCGAGAAAAAACATGCACTACACTAACGGGACTAATGACCATAGCAGTTGACGTGCCCGGAAACACGAAAAATCAATCAATCAATCCGAACCTTATCGCCTCCGCGACTTCGTGTGAGTCAGATGAAGGGCAACGCTGAACCCTGGCTGTGAGAAAGAAAACAAATCCTCGCAAGCTGATTGCTTCAGAGCAGGTCACATGACGGACCACAGCACGTGGCGAGAGAACTGTCAGAGTCGGTTATACGCTGTCCGTACTGTAGTATCCCGTTAGGCGCTGGTTATGGCCGTGCTTCCTCTTACTATGTGTTCCACGACCAAAACACAATCATTTCAAAACGAAATCACTATGTGTAAGGAGACCGAATTGAGAAAATTTAAAAACACGTTTCCTGCATCATTTTAATTCATAAGAATGGAAGCTGTTGAAATGTTATGTATGTTAGTATAACGCCTGAAAGCGAATGTTATTGCAATAGGAAGCAAGTAAACAGATCACAAATAAGGCGGCATACTTGAAAATGATATATTTGATGTACGAAATAGATTGTCATTATTTCTTTTATTTTACGTCAAAAACTGCTAAAAATTGTGTGTGCCGTGCTACGGGGAGAAGTGAATTCAGTGCACGTTTTCATAATTCTGTGACCCCCTCATCGTCAATACCTCGCAATCCTTTGCTTTCATTCACCCATCCTGCGGCGACGTCAGAATCAACATGTTACGAAAAGGTATAATACTCCATTTTTGTGTTTCTGCTACCCAAGGTCGTAAAAAAAGAAATTTTGGATGATTACAAGAACCCAGTGTAAACAACGAAAGCCGTTCAATTCGCGCCGCCCGGATAATACCACCACGGAGAGGAGAAGGAGAAGTTAGGAGATTTTGGGGAAACTTTCATGGTTAGAGGGTGGTGTTCAGTGGCGTATTCTCCAATACACCGCGCATACTACCGGTATACCTAGTAATTCGAAGAGTATAATAAATATTTCATAAGTTTGGTAATCCTCTAAAAAGACATTGAGATTTTGAAAGCTTTAAAACAGATGCAAAAAAAATAACTCTTTTGCTACCGAGAGCCAGACAGTCTTCCACATCCGTTCGTGCCATATGAAGTGCGTTGGAGTGAGAAGTTTCAAACAGTTCTTAATGCTGTCCAGAAAATTCGCTAGCACAGGGGAAGGTACCGCATGCCACTCGCGATAACCTATACCTCCTCATGTTTCAAGGGCGAGGAGAGGGGAGGGTGCGGATCTGGACGGTCGGTAGGCACCGCAAAATATTGTGGTTAACTGTGCTTCTCTGGTAGTTCGTAAGTTATGCTTCTCTCAAGTTTTTGTGAAAATTGAGCGTTTTAATGATTCAGAAGATAGTGGTTTGTGTAATTGTCTTACAGAACAATTATTAACAATGGAATTTCAGAAAAGCTCAAAATAGAAGACAACGATAGAGGTTGCTTCCTTAAAGTGAGGTATACTTAAAATAATGTTCGGATTCATCACTGGTGGTGTTGAATTTGCAGTGTCCTGTGGGTGTTTATTTGTAGAGTTATGGGGAATTGAAATGGATGTTTTCTTGTAGTGAAATACGACAAAAGAGTAAAATAATCTAATTGGATTTAGCGGTCCCAGAGAGGTTGCTTTTCTGAAACAAATAAAAGATATCCATATTTACCATCCAGTAGACTTACGAGGTGAGTATTCATGAAAGTATGTTTTCATAAAATATTCAGTTATGAGTTGTCCAGGATGTTTTTGTGTTTTAGCGAGGTGCTAAGGTCCGAGTCTTGTCCTAAACGTAGAAATGCATAGCGAAGCATCAACTTATTTCTTTGTATTATACGCTCTCGTTCTCTTGAGCCTCGGGTACCCCCCTCCTTTAAGTAACTTAGTTGAATTAAGCATAAATGTTAGCGACGAGCGTCTCGGATTCAGTCGCTGCCTGGAGGAGAATTCTAGCGGCCGGCTGCTCTGATCGATAGTCTTCCGTGGTTTCTCCGATCAACACCAGGCGAATGCCGGAGCAGTATCCTAACAGACGGGCCAAGGACCGCGCACGATCTTTCCTTCCTCTTCCTTGTTCTATTCTCCCCCTTCCTTACACCAATACCACTCCTCGCTTCCACGGAAAACTACACTTACACCAATGTGCACACCGGGAGCGGTAGCTCAATGCATCGACTGATGTCACTGCAGCGCCTCTGACCGGGAGGTCACTGGCATGATACGGCTAGGGCGGTGACCCTCTTGGGGGGAAACTACCTAGAGAAGGAAATACTCCGCAAATCAAAGTTTAGGTCGAAGCCGGGTCTCGCCATCCATCTGGGATAACCACCACCTCCCGAGGGGGAAATATGCACTTACGGGACCAATTACCTTAGCCATCGACGCGCCCAGAATCACTAACAATGAATCAAGCAATGAGGATTGTTGACAAAATAGTATAACGTAAAATATATACTATTTTGTATAAAAAACGAACTAGAGATTTCATATTATAGATGTTTTGTGGAAATAACCAAACCTCACTCCTCTTGCCTCGAGCAAAAAGAGGTTCAAATATAAAATTATGCAGCATTTTGTAGTATATCGCTCTTGGCCTGCAATAGTGGCACAACTCAGAAAATATTAATTTTGAGTTAATGCTCTTTCCAGAATTGCAAATTGGTCTACCTTCCAGCAGCATATTGTACAGTACAATATTCGTATTGACAGAAGTGTGAATGTAAGAATGAAGCATTTCAAGACAAGGTGAAAACTTGAAACTCGTTTATCTTAACACCTGATTTCTTGAGTGGTGCCACTATTGCTGCCCATTAACAATATAAAACTTTCACGACCCAGAGAAGCTTTTCTTCTTAAGTCTAATAAACAAATAAAATTATTTTAATAAATAATTTAATGTAAGTTATGTTGGTAATATGAAATGAGGTTGCAATTGACTCCATAGAGGATTTACATCCCCCCTCTCCCTTGACTTTTTTGGTGTTCATTATTAAGCTTTTGTGGTCGATATTCAGCTGCATGACTCATTCATGAATTAGTACTTGAGCGTTGTGCATTATTGACTCTGTTCATATGCTTTCTTCCCAAAGATTTGGCTGTTCAAAGTGAACATTATAGATATCATTTAGACCAAAGAAATATTGAAGATTATAGATATTATGTGACCATGATTCCTTGTGAAAAATGTGTAGTATTTTCTCATTAATCATTTTTATAGAAAAGACTGAAAAAATAAAATGAATTAAGACAGAGACCAAATATAACAAATATAATTTGTATAAAATCCCCCCAAGATAAGATAAAGAACCTGCCTGACATACATCTACCTACCTTATAGACCACGGTTTGGATTTTGGCACCAAAAACACTCCAGACACTACCAACTATTTTTTGACTCTCATATTCCCCACCATTTTATCCATTATTTGTGTAATTTCCTGAGTGAGTGAATGTAGAATCGGATTAGGAATGGAATTTTTGGAGAATTTAATTTTGCAAGTCATTAGCCAGGATTCTTCTACAGGTCAAAAGCATGGTAGAGTTAAGATTTTCCAAACTACAGTCAGCGTCATTAGCCAAATTGCTTAACTGCACACTGTAATGGAAGTTAAGCAATTTGAGACACCGCAGATACCTGGACAGGTGACCATCTGGGAATCATGGTCACTAATGGCGCTAAGCCCCTGGCTGAAGGGATAAAAGGCATTTGCTGACTGTGACATGATGAGGCAAAACGACAAATTAAGTTTAGTAAGACACTTCTGAAAAACATACTGATTCCAGTTAAAACATACCGATTAAAAAAAAAAGAAAGCAAACTCAGGTTTTGCCTTCTCTCATATCACTGGAGCCAGCAATTTTACTACAATTTGTGTCTTGAGTTATTAAATTACTGAGCAATGAAAGCTACTATTTTGCAGCCCTTCAGGCCATTGTTTAGAACATAAAATTGCCAATACAGAAATTTATTAGTCCTTCCTCTCATTGTATTAATGGTTACATACAAAACATTATATTCCAGTAAAATTGGGAAAAATGTTTTAGTTTATCACAAGAAAAAAAAAAGAAAATTAATCATGTTTTTCTAAATAGAACAACAATTATTATTGTTATATTGTTCTTGATCTTATTTTTAAAAAAGTCACATTCCTTTAAATTATGTTCTGAAAGTCTTGTGTTGTCCTAAATTTGGTCCCCTGACCACCAAGGTATATTGTATCTATTCATTAAATTTGCCACTGCAGACCTACTATCACATTATTTGTTTTAAATGCTTTGTATCATTTTCACTTTCTCATCAATATTTCTGACTGGATAATTACTACATAGTCAACTGATTTTGTTGAAATTTAAAATGGAAAGTACAATGTGAAAAGAAAGTGATTCTACAAAATATATTCAATAACATCCAGCTAGCTATATGTAGTTAATCTGGTAATCATTAAAGTGAAAGAATTGAAAATTTGTACACTCTTGTTAAAATCTGGAGAACATTCAGATTGGTGGACTGCATTTAACTTGATCAGTTGGTAAAATTATTGTCTTAAATATTGCCCAGGTTTCTACTCATCTCAGCTGTGATCTGTTGGTGAAATGGAGTAAACCATTAATTAGTTATAGATATGAATTGAGTCACAATTTCATCAGAAAATGAATGATGAATACATAAATACATGTGTGATCATTGGTGGTTACCATTGGTATTTGAGAATCTGCGTTAAAAATTTGTGAAATAAAATAACTAATGAAAACAGTGTGTGGTGAAATTGATGTTTTCTAAAGAACTGAAATAAATATCAATATTAACTTAAAACCATTATCTAAGTCCACTATCAAACTGCTTAACATGTAAGGAGTTTCTGAAAGTTTTAACTAACAGCTGAATAAGTGTTCTAATTACCAATGAAGAGGTACCAATGACTGAAGCATTAATGTGAAAGTAACTGGTTATATTATAGGACAAAACAGAATATTGGAGTGAATATTTACAAACCATAATTAAATAGTCACTAGCATGTATGAATAACAAAAAAACAAACAAACTAAAACCAAAATGCTTCTTTTTCCGAGCTTAATGTATGTATAAGAATGTTTTGTGGTGTTTTCAAACAATAGAGCTTTTAAATTTCATTATTCTTAGAGTTGTCAAAGTTGTGTTTAAATTATAACTTGTTGTATTTTGTATGTTTGATAATGTATATCTAAACAATAAATATTATTAAAGAAAATAATATCTGAGGTCTTCCAAAATATTGAAAATGAAAAAAATTTCAATTTACAGGATTGGTAACTGATGTTGGCAATTTTCTTATTTGAAATATCTCCATGAATATCACAATGGGGTAGGGTGGCTAATATCGGTTTCTAACTTGTCAGTAGTAATATCGTATCTCAAAACTCAATGCATTTTTAAAGTTTAAACATTGTCACAATTCAATGAAACCTCATAGTGGTGATTTGCAAATAACTAATAATTTTAATTTTCCCTTGTGTTTTAATTTTAAATATTCATTTTCTTCACCATCATGTAAAAACGATGTCATAGATTAACTCCATTGGGGTCATCTATAAATTACATAATGCTTAAGGGAAAATAGAAGTTTGATGCATCGTCATGCTGCATTGCGTAGGGATGGGAGGAGGATGTGTAATGTAAAGTAAATGACAGGAATAATTCTCATTGTATTGACTATACCAAATCAGAAACATTTTTTTAAAAATTATAAATAAATTAAAAAGTTATGTTATATAAATTGCTATGAAATGGAACTATTTTTTTATCCTTCGTATATAAGTTGAATCGTTAGATTGCGAAGAAAATAATCAAAAATGTTCTAGGGAGTATTAGAAAGCAATTAAACTAGTTAAGGAGACTCCCTCCAATATGTCAACCTTGACAGTGTCCGCCCCGCATATTGGCAGAAATTGCATCACCTAAGAAATTCCTTCTCTCAAAAATTCTCCCAAGTCTTTACTGTTTGGTGCAGCCAGCACTGCCAAGTCATTCTAATAATTAACATAATCGGGAACGTTTACGTATTGTTCTCAGGCATTATTGTGTAAGTTTAAATTTCATTCCTTAATTGCTTATAATTGCATGTGGATTGTATTTGAAGAAAAAGGTTATTATGCTCCTCTGCTGTATGTTGGTTTGTAGTGCATTGTAAGTGCCACCCATCATCATGCTTTTGCCACTGGAACATTTGAAAGGGTGATAACTATGACTTGGATCTTCATTTAAATAAATATTTCCATATTTAAGGAAATATTGCATCAATTTTTCATAATAATTAAAATTAATAATTTAATTTTTCTTGCACATTTGGAAGACAAAAGAAAATTATTTGATCGCCTCCTGAGTTTTCTTTTTAAGTTGCTAGCAAAAGAGAAGAAAGCTGATCATAATGACCTCTCAAAATTCCATAGTAAACTGCGTGTGTAAATCTGTTGGCTGTACACAATTCATGGTTCTCCCCAGCAGTGTTTGTCGATGTTCAAAGAAATTTTCTGGCAGATATTATAGAAAGTTAAGTTGGATCAGGAAAAAAAAATAAAAATACTAGTTTTAAGTGTACCAAGGAATATATCTGTATTGAACTTATTTAATTATTATAAATTTTAATGCTCGAAACAAAATTAACACAAGTTGTTTTTATTGATTTTTAATTTATTTCAACTTTTTGTAAATAGGGGGTCTCTCAAGCATTATGTAATTATTTGGGGGGTTTCAAGCTCACATTCCCACTACATTAAGAGGGGAAGGAGGTATCCAAAATACTCCCAATATGGGTTATGTATAGTAATTGTAGAATTCTACTGTGGAGATTTTGCCACTTTAATTTTTTAGAAAATTGCATTTTGAAAACAAGGCTATAGCATTATAAAAATTAAAATTTAGCATTTGTTGAGAAAAGTATTATGGGAGGACTCTGAGATAAAATTTTCATATTTTTTTAGATTTTCCCATTAAAATTAAATCTGGAAAACTAATTTAATATTTCGCCATTTGTCAACTTCAACAAATATAAAAGTGTAAGAAGCATAAAAGCATAAAGGCGGCTCCACACATTCGTTATTTGGCGAACATTGAGCAACCGCTGCCGAATCCCGAGTAGTGTGGATGAGTTGCTCGCTATTTGCTGAGTGACGAACATTTGGGGTTCACCCTGTCCACTGCGTGTCGGTCTTTTGGACACATCAAAGTGCAATTAACACAGTTAGGACACATAAGTACAATTCTAGATTAAGAATGTAATTATTCAACAGTGTTCATGATGAGAAAATAGTCAGTTTGTCTTTTATTCATGAATTCTCATTCTCAATGCTACAAGAGAAGGAAAGATGAGTTGAAGTAACCTAGTCTCTATTATTTTATTCTTCTATTTCCTGTTCTTAAAAATATTCCTCGGAGAAGCAATGCATTTAGTTTTCTTCCCCAAATTTGCAATCAAGGGAACATGAGAATAATTTTTTTTTTTTTAAATTTAAGTTTCAAATATCCTTTCATCTAAATGCACAGGTTTTGTTTTTAAGGTCAAACAAATGTTGGGTGTATTTTTACTTAGAAAAGTAATGAAAATGTTTGGGGAAATTTGATTTCTGCAAGATAGTTACTTTGCAATAGTGGTGGGTCAATAATTGTTTTATTTCTTTGAAGATTATCAGAGAAGTTATATAAAAGCAGAAGTGAAGTGTGAGTTGTGTGTTGACACATTTATCCAGTGTTCATTTTTTCTTTTACTTTAGAAGAGTTTATATTCTGAATAAGATGAAGTTGCAGCCACCATCAAATGTAGGAGGGGAGAATCTTGATACAAAATTTCATCATCACAACAATTGTAAGGAAAGATGCAATGAAAAATTGTTTTGTCACGAAAATCATAGAAGTGGTGGAAAAATTGGAAGGTTGGAAGTGGTGGAAAAATTTGGAAATTTCTTTTTGTGAATTTGTTGGCCATCCTGATTATTGGCAATAGACTTTGGTGAGGGGCTGAAATATTAATTTTCTGAATGTAGACAAGAAAAAAGAAAGAAAGAAAAAAAGAAAAGAAAGAAAAAAAAAAAAAAAAAAAAAACTTTAAAATTTAAATTATTGGTATTTTGAGGTTGTTAACTCCTGCTTTCATGCAAATCAATTGTATAAGCCTCACTGAAATATTGTTTGAAACATTTATCATGAATATGGTTTAGATTCTTGAAAACAGACCATTTTCAATTTTATTGTTAATAGTACCTAATTTTTATATAGATCTTTGACATTCACTATGGGACCAACTTTGATACTCTTAAAAGCAATTTTCATTATCCATAACATTTAAAAGAGCTTTGGAAAATAATGCAAAGATGTAACAAATGTGTATTATGAACATATAATAGTAAATATTTTGAAAATACTTCTGTATTACAGTAATCTACACTTAAGTGGTTGCTATTCCAAACACATTATTTTTTACATTGACCCAAATATGCAGAATTTAATGACAATAACCCATGAACAGTTAAAAAATTAAATTTTTGAATTGTCTTCTGCAAGGATAATACTAAACATACTTTGTTCACTGTTTCAAATGCTAATCTGTTTCACATCTTTCTCTGTCAGCCTACCTCTTTTGTTGATATCCTCTTGAATTATATTTTTTGTCCTAGAGTAGGGGTTATGATGGAGAACCTGCATTAAACATTTTAGTGAGGCTTGCAGGTCACCATCTTGTAATGTGGTTTGGAAAATTTTGAAGTGTTTTTCAAATTAACTTCACACTTCACTTAACATTTTAAAATCAAGGTAAAGAATTCTTATAAATAATGAAAGGTCACATGTAGACTTGTAAGATTTTCACAAGTATCATGAAAGTCCATGATAATGATTTCGATGTTGTATCTTGATAAAGGACATCCACACAACACCAGTGTGCATTGGGTGGGTTTGGGCAATGGGTAATCTCAAGGATTGTTGTTAGGGAGGATGGAATAATTGATGGGGAATCTTCCCACTACTGCCACCACCACAATTTGTTCTGTATACAGTAAAATATGTCTAAAACGGAACCTGCACTAGTCAGAAACCTGCCTAAACCGTAAAATTTCTCCGGCCCATGAAGTTAAATGGCATTTTACACAGCATAAAACAGAACCTCTTCAACACAGAAATGGAACAGTTTTTCATGTCCTGTAGGGGGGGAAATCTTTATAAAATGTAATTCCTGTGAATTTAATGCAATTGGCAGAGAGGCGTGAGATATTCTTAATGAAGTGAATGCATTTTCAAGCTTGTTTTAAATTCCCTATCCCTGTGACACATGATTTAGTCGTGGCAGCCGGACATTGAAGGAGACAGGCTTCAGCTGTCAGCATAGAATTCGACCTTGGGGTCACTTGATTCTCAAAGGCCTTAGGGGAATTCTCTCTCTCCCGGCTCTGAGTGTGGGAAGGGGAGCGTGGATAGGGCATGGCTTCTATTTGCACATCTTCCCGCTCTGCGTTGAAAAGTATAACCTCTCGACCAGATTTGCTCAAGGCCATTGGAGTGTATCAGAAAATCATAGTACTGGGACGCTTTGTGGGTTGAAAGAGTCAGCAAACAGTTCAAATACAGCCAGGAAGGTGTGTATTTTTTACTAGAATAAGAAGCTGTCAATGACGAGTATTTAATATTCATTTATTAATGATTTCTTCCATAAATACGTTTTATGTTAATGTATTTTGATAATTGTAATAAAGTCATGTAATTTACTGCTTCAAGGGTAGAAACGTCGCTATCAGGTCATAAAATGGTCAACCTTGCATAAAACGGAAACCTCCCTTAACCGGAATTTTTTTGTGTTCCGATCGATTCCGGCTTATGCAGATTTTACCGTAATTTTAATATGGAGCTTTGTAGGTCTTATTGTAGTAAATACCTATTTTGGTGGATAACAATTCTCTATACATAGAAAATAGTAAATGCAGCATTTTATGGCATTAATACCAACTTCATTTATGATTGAGAAATAATAATATGATCCTTAAAGTTACGATGGACCAAATAATATTAAACTTCTAGTCCAACAAGACCAGTGTCCTATGTAATACTACACCAAACTGTTCTTTCCACTCTAAACAGTGAACAGGGCTAACAAAACACTATTTAACTTGCAAGAACTGTTCAACCAAGATATTTTGTTGTAATTATTAACACTAAGAGTTCTTTTGTACATAGTAAAGTGCTTCAATTCTGAGCTTTTTATTTTTTTTCTTTTTTCTTTTCCAGTGCTACTTTTATTGTTAATTCTTTTACCTAAAAAGTGTTATTCTCGGATCTGCAATAACATTCCATGGAAACACAAGAAATTTTGTCCTTGTTTTGGAAAACTTAAAATACAAAAATTGATACCACTTTCAATTTATACGTTTGAATTAAGCAATCACTGTTTATACTAGCTTTGTTTAGTAAACCATCTCCTACCCAAGAGATAACCCTGATGCCATATTTTGGGCTCAGAGAGGCTGTCAGCACATGTGCTGTAAGACCTCCCTGTCTTACTTACGTTTACCATATGTGCTTTAGTGTTGTTTGGGGAACCTCTGCTGCCTTGAGTTGATCGTGCTTAGGCTTGTAAATACGTATGTAACTAATTCTCTAATTTTCTTGCTTTAATAAGTCTACCATCTGGATCATCTCATTTTTCCCTAGATATATTGATATAGACAATGTGATTAAAAAAAAGCATGGTGAAGTTAGTCATTGATATCCTGAAGAAGTTAACAGGGCAATGTTTTTTCTTGAGTAAATTATGGTCTTTAAAATAACCATAGGCAAGATCTACTGCCTATGGTTAAAAAATTATGTTTAGTTTCATGAAAAGTATTAAATGCACTGTTTTTGGAAAGTATGGTTATTATCTTCCAATTCTCAATACTATATTCTAGCTTAATGATCACAAACATTGAAATTATCTTTATTTAATAGCATTATTCTCTTGAATCATTTTTTGAAAATTCCCAGGGCTTTACAGATTATCTGCCATCCATTTGCCATGCATTGAAAAAGACCCCTGCCCAGGAACAATGCTAAGCTGGTGCTCCAGGACCCTGATTGAGGTTGCCTGCCAAACCCCAATAAAGGTGGCAACATCAGTGAGGGGGGCTACATTTGGATTTTCTGCATCGGGGCACGTGAAAACATAGCTACTCATCTGCCTCATCCCTACTCAAAGAAAGCTTGTATTGAGAAAAAAGAAATAAACCCTTGAGAAAATGTGCGGTCCAACAGAACACCTGGAGATCCACACTATTGCATTCATCCCAATTTCTTTTAAAACTTCTACATATTAGTATATTTAAAATCGCCTCTTTCATAGAATAAAATTATGTTTATTCTCTGTAATAATAAAGGAAGCGTTATTAGTGCAACAGATTCGCAGCTTTGGTGGTGTAATGGTTAGTGTATCGGACTGTTTTACCCAAGTTTACAAGTACAAATGTGATCAAGGTAGTGGATTTTTAAGAGAGAGAGAGAAGAAAGAAAACATCTTCAGAGGGGAAGTAAAGCTGACTGACCATGTTGTAGATTTACTGCAAGTAAAAGATCTTCAAGCCTAAAAGAAGCCTCTGAGCTAAATTCAAATCCTGTTTTGTTGCCCAGATGATACCTTCTTTCTCCCTTAGATGGTGAAAGGAGCAAAGCGAAAATTGCGTGATTTGACAGAAGAGCAGCCCTGATGGCCTGAGTCTTGCCATGTAAAATAAGACATCATTGAATTGAATTCTCTCTTCAGAAACCACATAACATAAAAAATTGTTTGACTTGTCAGGCAATACTGGGTTGTTGGCCTATGATTTGACCATCTTGAAGTGGTGTACTTGTCTTTGAAAGTGACCATGACGAGAAGGTCAGAATGTTACTCAACCAATCAATTTCATTTTTATTTAGTGGACTGTTTTAATAAAAGATGTCAAAATTTAAAGCTTTTTATTTTTTTAAATTTTATTTTAGGTTGAATTCATATTCACGCTCCTCCTCCCCCCCTCCCCCCAGGCTCTCACTCATTTTGAACTAATCTACGAAGGGAAACAAAAATTGTAACATTAGTTGTTTAAAAACCATCCTCTTAGTCAGTCAATAAGACCCAACTGCGGCGGCGATGGTGTAACAGTTAGCGTACCAGACTGCTTTGTGAGTTCAAATCCAATTGAAGTCGTGGATTTTTAAGAGCGAAAAAATCCTTCGAACGCCTTCCTTCAGAGGGAAGTAAAGCCGGCTGTCCCATGTTAGTAGATTTACTGCATGTAAAAGATCCTCAAGCCTAAATGAAGCCTCTAAACTAAATTCAAATTGCCTGTTTCTTCGCCCAAGTAATACCTTCTTTCTCTCCTAGTTGGTGAAAGGAGCGTTGTGAAATTTGCGTGGTCAGACGGAAGAGCAGGCCTCATGGCCTGAGTCTCACCACATAAAATAAGGCATCAATTCTATTCAAACTGATGTCATAAAGTTTAAACCTTATGTTGCTATTGTTATAAAACCTTTTTATAACTTGTTCAATTTTATGACATATACGTTCAGTTTAAATAATGGTATGCATGAAAAATATCTATAATACTAAGTTCCAATTCACACAGCAATTGAAAGAAAAACCCTGCAACCTCCGGCCTTTTGGGAAGCGTCTAAAGTTTCAATAGATACCCCTGAACTAGGAGAAAAATCCAAAAGTTTAATTGAAACAATTTCGATTTTGACTGAATAATGAAAGTGTTTGATTCTATTATTGTGCCTGTTCCCTTACTGCACATACAAATTGAATTCTCACACTCAATGTGTCACTGCTCATGAAGCAAGGCTCCAAAGAAGATACCACCTGCCATTAAATATTTGCTATTCCCATGTTGCGTTATGAAACAGCAGCTTTGGTGATATTCTTGGCATTTAAGAACTGTTGTACCAAGTATACTGTACTATGTTATTTATGAAGGCTGTTTTTGAGAAAAAAATTTAATTTATTGTTGTGTTATATGGGTGTATTTTATTTGTTATTCTTGAGCAGTGTGCATGCTACTTTTTGGAAAACCATTTTGTGAGGTTTATTTTGTTCAGCAGCATTTTTGCAGCTGCAGACCTCTCATTAATAATTTATATTCAGACCACTTTCTCAATAGTGCAATTTAATAGACAATATTATTCTACATTTAACATATAATTGCAGCAATTTTGAATGGCAGTGATTATTTTCTTCAGATATTTTATACATGTATTTTGCAAATTGTCTCAGGTAAAGATGTTCTTTATGATTTTTCAGACGAAGCGTATTCACAAATTAAAGGATTAAGCTATAATTGCATATTCTGAATTGAAGATAGAAAGTATTAATTATTATTATTATACTTATTATAATTAATTAAAATTTTAAGTATCTGTATGTGGTCAGTATATTTACCATGTATAGTCTGTGGAATAAGTTGTAGGGAAAAATAAATAAATAAAAAATTGCCTACTTCCATAAAGAGAAGTTAGCTGGAAATTGAGTTTCTATATTAGCCCAATCAAAAATTGATTCATAAATTGTTACACCATACTATAAATAAATTAAATGAGTATGTAATTTCTGTTGAAAGTAAGAATCTGAAAATCCAAGCAGAAATTCTTCTTGTAAAGCTCAGATATGTTAATTCCCTAAACTATTAGCGACACAAGCAAGGTTAGACAAGATTCCTGACTATTAAGAGACCATATTAGCACAAAAAAAACCATTTCTTTTCGACTTAGGGGAGGGTATTTTGAAAATTTCTCTCCAAATATTAAATTTAAAGAGTCTATTTTTAGAATATATTTCTCAAAAAAATGTTCTACATACGCACAAAAACTTGATAACAATGTCTCATTCATAAATCCATTTTGCAGTTAATTTAATCTAGTTTAAAGATTAACTTTTTCCAATTGACAATCCCTATCAACAAAACTTATTGCAAAGAAATTGTGAATTATAAATGTATTAAAATGTGAATTGCCTTGATAGAATAAATATTTGAGAAAAGTTTCAATGTAAAACAAATACATTCTGGTGACAGAAATTAACTCATTAAAATTAGTTAATTCTTTAATTTTGAGGAAAGTGGAAAAGAAATTTTGTCATATCCTACATTTATTATCTCCTGACTCCAAATGGGAAATAATTCTTATTAGAGCAGAGTTCTCATGTTTACAGAAGATGCTGAAAATAATTCTATTTCTTTGATAGACAGTAAAAAATACATTCCATCAAATTCAAAATGAAAATTGCCACATCTGAACATTCTGTAACTTATTTCAAAAGTACAATATTGCTACAAACAATTAAAAAATGTATTTTGTAGTTAATTTCATTCAAACTGATGTTTTGATAATTGTGTTTACAGATTCAATTGCACAATGCTCTTTATGATTGAATATATTTGAATAAAAATTTATATTGCTGAATACCATTGATTGACAAGAATATCTCTAATTTAAGAATTAAAATAAACCTTACTTGTGGCATTATTGTGATGTGTATTAAGTCAATAAATGAAACCACCTGAATTATTCATTAGTCATCTCTGATAGCATTTTAAATGAATAATTGTGTTGTAAATGTTATGTACTAAAACAAACAGAATGTTGTACATTAGGAATGCTTCAGTATAAGTGAAATATTGAACAGAGATTGAGGCTGAGAGTGACAGCAATTCTCAGTTTTAAAAAAAATCTTAGTGAGTGAAACATACAGTTCAAATTTCAACTTGTGTTGTAGTGCAATGTTATCAAAAGAGAACTGTTACTGCAGTCGCTTCATAAATGGTAAAGTTTCTTTACATATGCTGATATATATACAAATGTTTTTGTAAGGAAATTTTGAGAGAATTAAAAATAGATAGGTTCTTAACACATTCAGCTCGCTGCCAATAGAATCTATGGATGCCAGCAGGTCGCCTTATATTACGACACCCATAGAATCTATGAGCATGCAATGAAGTACCTAAAACCACTGCTAGATTTCATTTGTTGCCATTTAAGTGGTACTAAATAACTTTGAAATTCACAGAGGTGCAAACCCCCTGCAGTGATGCCTAAGGGGTTCTCGTTTAAATTACCACACCAAAGCCAATTATTGGGAATATAAAGTAATGTTTTCTTCATTTTTGCTATAAACACTAATGTAATGTCAGATGTAACATTCTGATATTAACAAAATTTGTAAGAATTTAATTAAAATAAACATGTTAAACTTATTTTTGAACTCAATTTCTTGTGTTATTTATTTTAAAAAATCTTTTAAACTATTAATGTAAACATAAAAAGTGGAACTTCATATAAAAGTGAAAGATTGTCTCTTTAAAATAAAAAAAGAATGTTGCTTCTATGATTATTGGTTCAGAAGATATGATCCTTCAAATATACCCAAAACCTTGCAACCTGTGGTGGAAAATAATTGGGCTGAGGCTACGACCTGAATGTGTTAAACAACATATCAACTAAGACTAGAGAAATATAATAGGAATAAATTATGGTCATGAAAAAAAACTGATTAATTTGTTTTATAAATAAGAACACAGCAGCACAAGATAATTTTTCATTTGTACCCCTAGGGAGTACAGTAGCAATGTAACATTTTCTTCATTGCTTTTCTTCACTATTTCTGCTTCTTATCACTGTAATATTCACAAGTATTAAAATGTAAATAGTTGCAAGTTTAAGTTTTTTGAAGTAGGAGTCAAAAAACATACTTTTCTTTAAAGAAGTACCTAATAAAAATAAGGGTCACTGTATTTGTACTATCTTACTTGGTTCATAAAGATGATTCATTTATTGCTTACCCCCTCCATATTGTATCAAAAATTTGTGATTTGTAAATGTGGTTTTCACTAAATTGATAGGTGCTCAGAGGCAAGAGAATGCTGTATTCTGAATTTTTGTGTGAATTTATATCCAACTTTATTTCTTTATGAAGCTATGTTTTTTATAAAACATATTTGAATAAAAGTGAGGAAAATGTATTTGTTCCAAAACATAGTTGATATTTAGGATAAAGACTGTAATGGGGACCACTGCCTGTGTAGTGGCCACTTCAAACATAAAATTTGAAAAATAAGTATTGGAGGCTTCTCACTAGCTTGCAATTTACAGTACATGGAGCTGATGTCTTTTGACGAAGAATTGAATGAAGCTAGTTTATTCCTTTTCCCGTGTTTTTTACTTAAAGGATAACTTAAAACATTTATTAATATTGGTTTTGCAGTACTGTGACATGAACTGGAATTTTTTGGTCTTTGTGTCTCCAATGTGTTCAGGTGATAGAATATCAAGTGGCCATAACCAAGTTGCTGCAAATTGAGTTTGACCCATTGAGTTTCACATAATGAATTTGGTACTGTTGGGTAAGAATTTTAAGAAAACTATGAAAATGTTTGTATCTTTTTCCTCTACTGGTGCTTTTTCCATAGCATAATACAAGAGCATTAATATTATTTAAAGATGTTCCCCTTCGCTTAAAACATGATAACAAGGATACTATTGGCGCATGATTGTCAACTGGCCAATGAGTCACTTAGCCCTCCAATACTTATTGGAAAAGAAACCTTAAAGGAAATTGTAGCCCTGGAAGTGAAGAATCTGATTCCTTTAGGATTTTTCAGCAGTTTCATATACAGAGAGTGGCTGCTATTACAACAAATACTAAACTACTAGTTATAGTAGTAGTAATAATAATAATAACTTACGGAAACCTGTGCAATTAAATCATATGGAAAGTTTAGAGCCAAATTTATTTTTACTTGCCTGGGTATTTATTTATCAATCATATTCATCAGGAATGAATATCCATCCCTGCCTTATGCTGAACTGTCAAAATCCACCCGTCTCCTTGCCTCACCTGACCTTGCTCCTCCCTGCCTTACCCTGCCATGTTCATTACAATCACTGTTGCTATAATCCTGGAAATTATATACAAAATCAAAGGTGTACTGGAAATACACATCGAAAAATGCAAATGTGTCTTCAAGCTACACTGTCCTGCACAATCTAACATTGTGCACAAAAGATGCTTCAGTTCAATAGGACCATCAGGACTAGTTACTTGCATCCCCACCAGATTGTGCTTGATGTGCTTGATGATTGTGCTTGATATTTCAAGAAAAAAAAAAAGTTAAATTTTTAATATTTATATAGTACTAAATAAAAACATTTAAGTTCCATGTGCAGTCATTGGGGTCTTCCAGCATCACCCTATTTGCAAATATAGTTTGAGTTTTTCATTTGGAAAAGCGATGTTTACATGACACTATAACAGGAATAGAAAAATAATTATAATAATAATGACAATGATAATGATAAATTGTAATATGGGAAGTAATAAAATTCTAAAAAGTGCCCATCGTTGTACTTGTATTTAGACTATTAGATTATATGTATTATTGCCCTTTCCATATTCAGATAACAATTGGTGTCTCTCAGTCATAGTTATATAAATATATTTCTGAGGCAAAGTCATGTTAAATTTCGGGATTCCAAAGCTTGGAAAATCATTCAACAAATGGCATTCTTCCCCATATGTCACTTAGAGTATTTGAACTGTTGTTTGTAGTGAAATAAATAAATAAACTGAGAAACCAAATCCTCATCAGCAAGCACCTAGTTATACTCTTGGTGTTTATTTGCTACCTAGTGAGGTAAAGATATTTTTATTTGTGGAGCAATATATCAACAACATTGTATCAATTATGCTTCCTTTATTTTTTTGAACATGATAAGTTCTATTTAAGAATTGATATATTTTTTTAATTAAAGAGCAATCAAGAAGCAATATATTGCATTCTTTTGCCCTTGGAATCAGACATGATTTTGTGGAAACTACATTCAATTTTTTTCCTACTGTTAGAAGACCACAATAAAGAATCTCCTTGTATGTTGTACTTAGTTGATATATTTTATTTTATAATGATTTTGGTGATAAAATGAAATGCAGAAATTTTGTCATTATAATTTTTTTGTTCTTGAAATTATTTCTAAGTATTTAATTCTGAATCTTTGTTGTTGATGATAATTTGTATGGCCAAGCAATTTGAAGCCATTCGTAATTATTGACATAAAACTTCCAAATTAAGCCTTCATCAACTTTGACTGCAGAGTGTGTGTAGAATTGATTTCATGTATCATTCATGTAGGAGGATTTCTATTCTTCTGAGGAAGCTTATGATATTGTAGATTCTGTGTGCCTTATGGAGATTTGTCTGCTTGTGTGAATATTATGGCATTTAATACAAATTGAAATATATTTATTTAAAAAATATTTAATCGAAAATTTACAGAACTTTGAGTAGGTAATGCTATAAAGTAGGATTTTTGTGATAATGCAATTTAGAAATGAATAACTGGAGGACAGTTTGCAAGATGCTCAATGTCAATAGAAACAAACTTATGTCTGGTCTCATGAAAGTTCCTTGAAAACAAAAATACTTTTGTTATTTTAATACAGCTAATATGAATTCTGTTATTGCGTGTTGCATAATTGAATCAGTAAATTTCATTTCACAAATTCATCAGATGATAGGTGCATGCACATTGTTAAAAACACACCATATCTCCACAGAAGTGGCCTATTCAGACTAAATAGAGAATCAAACCTGCTTAAATTGTGTTGATGAACAGTGGATATGTGACATTTTTATGTATAACAAAGCTAAAAGTATATTTTGTATCAAATGATGAACTTGATCAATTTTCAGAAAGATTGGATATGTGGCCATGTCAAAATAACCAATCAGTTACTGTTTCTTTTTACTATGTTAATTCAGTTATTTGAATGTTAATGAATGACAGCAAAAGAGACAAGTAACAAATCAATTGCCTGGTGGTATTGTTCTTGATGATTGATGGGATAGTATTTTGTAAATAATATTTAAATCCTTTTTAGATGATAGATGTAGATAATTATTCATTATTTAGTAGTTATTTTTCGGAGCAGTCTACTCAATGTTGTTGGCTTATTACTTAAACATACACTTTCTAATAAAAAATGTTTAATGGCGAAAATCTAAAGCTGAAAAAATAATAAAACAGCATTATTATCCCTTATATGCCTAGATCTTTGTTTGCTGCCAATGTATTCCATTCTTACAGAACATGATACTATTATGATTATAAATATGAAGACTGATATGATTACTATAAATACACTAGTATGTATAATTTCCATGTATATATAATCACTACTATTTCTAAAAGTTAAGAACTTAGTGTTGTGAAAATGCAATGCTGGATAGATACCACTACTTTTTTATTTCTTATTTGATCAAGTGTCTGCTATTGTAAATATAGTCATTGCATATTGTACAATCTGTATTGAGATACAGAAACAAACAAGAACATTTTATTATTAAATAATAGAAAAATTATGTTAATATTAATAATTATAAATTGAACTTTTTTATTCAAAAATCAAATCAACAGTCCATTGTTTACTTGCCCCATGAATAATCTTGAAACATTTGTTGTGAAAAACAATATTAGATACTTTTGTTATAAATGTTGTTAGTTATGGATTTACAATATCCATATCTTGTGCTTTTGTTCTGAATAGTTGGGAAAAGACCAGTGCTGCCCAATCTAACATCCAGAAAACCTTAGATGCATTTAGGTGTTGCAATTGACCCATATCTGCTTTAATTGTTCCATGAATTTAAAGTAAGCTGAGAGCATCATGACATTGAAATTCTAGAAGATACATGTTTTCCATTCCTGTAGTCAGACATTTTTCTAAGCAAATACCATGCATTCTGAGCAGCAATGTTTATCAATAAATGGTCACCACTACTTTTAGAAGCAAATATTGGTTCTGTGTATGCTAACGTTTGATCCATTTGACAGTTCCACCCACGTTTCTGTTGGAAAGAATAAGATGAAGTTGAAAGAAAGAATAGAAGAGAGTCTATTGTCTTTTCTCTTGCAGAATTCCTAAAAGTTGTGCCAAGTGGTGACTCCTTCATAGACACAATTGAATTATCATACTATGATGCCATCCAGATGCTACTAATTTCTTTCAATCTTTGTAATGATCATTAATGATCCTCGCATTTCATTCTCCAAAGATGTGATTTTTGCAGAGGGCATTTCTCTGTTCTTTTATTTCTTAGAGTGCTAATGGTGCCAATGCTGTGTTTTGGAAACTGGTCAATAACTTTCGATCCAATAAAGTAATTGTCAGATACATATGGTGTGCACAAGTGCTATGTCTGTGTTCATCTCTTGGAAGAAGTAAATTTTAATAGCACACTGACTCCCAGACTAAATTCCTCTTTACAAAAGTTTTCTTAGTCCTTTGATATCTAATTGAGCTCAATCATATAACTTATTTTAAATTAAGACTCCAAATTTTATAATCAAAGCGATTTGGTTGGTACATGATGTGTTGGTACTTATTTCTAACTGTTTCTTCCATAGTATAGTTCCATTGCTTCATTGCTGCAAGTCTCTATCTCCTTTGTAGTATACTTCGAAAATGAATCACAAAGTGAATTGAGGTATGGTCTGACTTTAGAAATTTTGTCATTTCCTCAAATTTGTTTCTATGTATCACATTGACGTCAGCTTCATTTCTGGTGTCCAGTTTTTCCTCCCAGTGTGTTCTTCCTCAATACACCAGGATACACCCACTCCAGATCAAAACCCAAATAAATCTCTTCAACACAATTTATAGATTTGCTCTTTTGTATATCTGTACTTGATATCTTTCCACACTTACAGGAGGGAAGAAAAACCAAACCCTTTGTTCCACTGAAGTAGGTAGGATATAATTAGACATTTTTTGAACTTAGCTATTATAACCTTTATTATTTTATTTACTTCAAATACTTTTAATTCTGTTGTATAATTACAGTCATTTATTTTGTAAATGGATTTAATGGTTAGAAGTTAACATTTTTGTTAACTTCTAACCATTGTAATGCATTGATGTTAGAATTAACAATACTGTAACTCCTGGTTTACAGACACACTCCAGATTGGTGCACACAGAGTGACAGTCAGACACACACGCACTCACACAAATATGTCTGTCATCAATATAGATATGTCTTCATGTGACTGAGTCACTATTCCACTCCCCGTGATATAATGCCTGTAGGCAGTTCTGCGGAGATGTTGGAGGAGAAGGGAGGATCGGTTTTAGTGAGTCACAATCTCGCACACTGAGTAGTACGGGCTACCCAGTGTCTTTTGATTTTTACCTACCCTCATAAAATACACAGAGACAGGCACATAGACAGACAGACAGACAAACAGACACACACCAACAAACACACAGACAGGCAAGCAGGCAGACATACAAACAAACAGACACAGTGATATAGGGAAATGCTCTTTATGAAAATGCATCATTCTTGATACACATAAATCACTGAGTGATTAAAAAACCATTGCATTCAGATAATATTTCCTTTCTTCTCTTGAGCAGCATTTCCTTCCATCTCCAAAAACCCAAATAATTTAGTAAATGCTGAAGCAATTATTGCACAAATGCCAACAAACCGTAAAAAAATGAGTGCAGGCCTGCCTGCAAAATTTTCATCTGAGCTCCCTTGATAAAAGTTTATAGTAAAAACTAATAGTATTAGTACCCTAAATAATAAAAAATATCTACCAAAAATAGGCCCTCTTTTACCTGGACCTGCCCACATTGCGGGCCAAAATGTTACTTCACTGCAACATATGCACTATACTAATTTGTTCTTCAAACCCTTAATTTCAACCGCATAACATAGCATTGTTTTTCTAGACAAAAATTCATGGAAATTAAAAATCCATAAAAGTAAATTGTTGTGACTCTGGGAATATATGGACTAAATTTATTATGATATATCAAGATAATGAGACTAAATAATATTCTTTTTATATTTAAATTTCCCATTTTTATAGCTTATTCTAATTCTACCCTAATAATAAAACAACATGTAATGTAGTCCTACCATGCATTACAGTTTTCCTATGATCTATCAAAATTTTTGGGCATTTGATACAATATAAATAAATAATTATTACCCAATTGTGTGTCTTTAAATTTTCCCAAAAGTAAAAATAAAACAACAAACAAACAAGGATTTAAAAAAAAAAAAATCACCAATTTCAAGCAAAAATGGAAAATTGTTCCAATATGAAACAGGGTAATTTCAACTCCAGTTTGCATTAAAAAAGTAAATTTTTAGAAGATTAAGTATATCTATCAATGATTTGTGCTCTCTTCTAACAAAAGATTATCCTCATTTATAAAGCACCCTGAAAAATCTAATGAATTTGTTACATTGGCATCATCGGGTGTGTTTTGAAAGTTGTGTTCTAAGACAAAAACAGACAAATACAAAGTTTCAAATTGTTTAAATTGTATTATTGATATCATCAGCTACAATACTTTCAATTTTTTAATAAATGTAATACATTCCAGTTATAAGAGGAAATTAATTATGACTTGCTTCAAGTCAGCTATCTCATGAGACAGCAGTGCAATTACACACAGTGGAATCTCCTCTCTTGGCACTTGTGATTATTTATAGCATTCCTTACAAATTGATTTTAAAAATATGCACAAAAATAAATAAATTGAGAAATGTGATTAATGATAATTTCAAGTGTTTATAATTTTTACGGATGTATCAATTGATTCAGGTGTGGATCAAACGAAGTATCTTGAGAGGAGAACATTTTTTCATGTTAAATTTGGAATGTATTTTAAATGCAAACCAACTCTGTTTCCATTCTACTTGTATTGTATTGTATTTGGTTGCTACTTACTGTGTTTTCATGATTTTTGTTGCAAGAATCCTTGTTTTAATTCAATTTATGAAAAATGATTATAAAACATCTCGAATTTCTTAAGGATAGTTTGGACATACAAATGCTGTATTATTGTAAAATATAAATAAATGTAAAAATTGAATTTTGACTAGAAGACTTTACCTTTGGTCATTTTGAAAATAGTTCACAAAATTCCATTTTTGGTGAGGAATGATAACAAATTAATTATGTCCTTATTTATAATAATATTTTAATAGTTAAGGAAATACTTTTTTAATTGTGATCATAATAATTAAATTTGAAATTAATTACTGTTATAGTGTATTAAATTTGGAATACAAGTGTTACAAAACCATATTCATTCACGATGAAATCATTGTGAAGATTTTATGAGTAAAAAGACTTGTTTTCTTGCATGGTATTATATTTATTCATTTTTGAAAGATTTTAATAACAATTTCAATCACTTTTGACATGCTGCATTTACTAAGATATAACTTTTCTTGAAAGATATGTGATACTGTAAAATTTGCTCAATGCGGAACCTCAAGAGACTGGTAATTTTTTCCATGTAATCAAGTTTCCACATTAAACAATATAATACAGAATAACTTATATTTGGCAAGACCACGATTCTTGTTCACATTAGTCAGATTTCCGCATTATGTAGGTTCCACAATGAGCAAGATTTACTGTATTTTATTTACAGTCATTGCCTCCGTACAATGATCAATCAAAAGTTCTCATAGAATTTCATTATTAAAAAGGGTATATAAAACAACAAAAAAGTTTTGTTTTTTTCTGAACATTTTTAGAAATGTCTTAAATCTTTTTTTAAAAAGAATCACACATCTTTCTCAAAAAAAAACAAAAAACTCTCAAATTAAGTACAAGAATGATAATCTTAATTTACTAGCACTTAAATTAGAAGATTTATCTACATGTGTTGTTTACAAAATAATTTTACATCTTCTTTCTCAAGAATTTTCTTAAATATTTATGTCTTTATTAACAAATACAAACATGTCCTGACAGAATTATTGTGTTATCTGATTAAGGACACTGTAAATAAGTGCTTACATCTACTTCAAAGTACAAAACAGTAGAACATCTCCAGGGTTTGTGTGCTCATTTTTATTTATTTATTTTGTCAATAACAGATCAAAGTTTTAAATTAACAGAAATCAAGGAATATATTAAAACTTATTTTGATGAACTTACAAACAGAATTTTACTTGTAGACTTTTTAGCATTATCTTAGAAAAATCTAAGGAGGTAATTTTCTTTGTAATCCTTACATATTTTGTAATCTAATAAACTTTGTGTTTAGACATTTTTTTTTAAATCACAGATGAAAATGAAATGTTCTGAAATTGAGGGTGGAGTATAGCAAACTTACTCTTTTGCATGGATGTCTGAGAACTTATATCTTTTTATAGATGTATAAATGATTCCATTATTCATTAACAGCCAATGTATTGTAACTTATTTTTTAATGTGTTTACTTGTTAACACATGTCAAAATATTTAGAAGCAAAGTGGGTCTAGATATTTAAGAAATTTGACTTGTACTATTTTGTTTTGCTCAGTAGTTCAGCTTTCAATGTAAGTTTAATGCTAGTCCTAGTTTGTGTGTTAATATCATATATGTCCCTATAATTCAATTATTGCAGTTCTTAATATTAATTTAATAAAAAACTTACCAATCTTCTTATTTCTCAAATTTTCTGTTTGGTCTCAAAGCTATTTTGAGTAAAATTTTGCCAATTGAACTGTATATTGTACAAAATAAAGTACACGTTTACAAATATTTACTTTTCCATTTCTTTTATACCTCCATTGTTGAAAACAGGTTTCTGTTCTCTAGGTGTGAATACAACCGCATGGTGAAGCCAATACTTTTTTAAGTCTCCCCAATGTTAAGTTGTAACAGTGCATGTAAAGCTGTCACACAGTTTTTAATTGTTTTTGACTTTAAATAATATAATAAATGAATAAATACATAAAGCCTTGGTAATTTAGACAATACTTTAAATACATATTAAATTAATAATTTGAATATATAAAAATGTTCATCTCAATAAAACTTGCCCGACATTTTTGAAATGTTGCAGCTCCCAGTTGTTCTGTGGAATTTGGAGGGATTTTTGTGGACTGGTAGGAACATGCTGAATCATAGGAGTGAGCCCAGGAGGGGGCCAGCTCAAGAAGTGAAAGCAATAGAAAATAACTTTTTGTACATCCTCTCTCTAAAGGGACCCTGGCCAAAGGAATAAAAGGCAATGACTGACTACGATTGATGAAAAGTGACTACAGAAAAAAAGAAAGAGGGGGAGAAACAGCAAATTCTTTCACATATACTTCACTAGACATCTTGCAGAGAAATGAGCAAGGTTGAGATCTTATTTCATTATCTCTAACCATTGATAGAGAGTAATCTCCAGGTTTACAGAGTGAAGATTATCAAGAATTTAAATAAAAGTCAGTTGTGGGCATGTTTAATAAATTAGTGTGTTCTTAGATGTTTGATGTTTTTAATTCGTTTTATTGTTCAGTACAACTCTGAAAAAGGTGTAAAAAATATAGCATGTTATCTTGTGCAATGCTGAATTATTTCTTTCACAAATTAGTAATAATAATAGTGATGATGATGATGATAATAATAATAATAATAATAATAATAATAATAATAATAATAATAATAATAAAAAAATACTAACAAGAATAACAATAACAACAATACCGACAATGATGAGGACGACAATAATAATAATAATAATTGGGTGACTAATATTTTAGACAAGTAAAAACCTAAATATAATCATTAATATCTAATTATTTGTTACCTTTTCCTTCAGATTTGTAAAATCAAGTATTACGTTTGGAAAATCCTTTATGTATGTTAAATCTAATTTTTATAAGATGTGTATCTATGTAAATTAGGTTTAAAACTCCTGTTTCGAACTTGGCAGTAGCATTGAGGAGCCCTATTTGAACCTTCTGCACCAGGGTCCATGAGAACGCTCTCCACTGCTTCTGATTTTTGTTTTGAAATTTGAAGAAGCCCTTTGTGGACATGATTTTTAGATGAAGTTAAATGAACAGTTTCGAGTATTTTGCATGTCAAGAAAGAATTTTTACTTTCTCACCCTTACTTCATAAGAAGAGAAGAATTGTAATCGTGTACCTGAAAATGGCAAATTTTCAACAGTGAAACTCTAATTGCTGGGCACTGGTAATAAAAAAAGTTAATAAATCCATATGTTCACTAATTTCCATACATAGTAAAATACTTTCTCTAACATGCTGTGATGACAGAATCTATGTTTTGTGGGTGCTTGATACTGAAAAATTGATTGACAGCTTGTGACTACTTGTGAAAACTACCTTGATGTTCTTGCTATGTTCATATATTTACTTGAAACTAGCTGAATTGCCCTGCGTAACTTGGGTATTTATTTTCAGTCATGTAATAGATATGAAAAGTAATGAATTCTGCTACAGTGTATCTCTCTGCCTTTCCCTGTCCTGTTGAGGCAGTCATGAATCAGAAGTCAACTTAATACTCAATTCTTGATTGCTTGATATGTGCATGACAATATCTATACCTTGTAGAATACATTGCAGCCTGTGCTCTACCTCTCGGTTCAGAGATTATATTTCTCATACATTTCTGTACATGCATTGGAATAAATTGGAACCAAGATAAAAGATACGCTTGCAATATTGTGCTTTGTGTGATGGTCCTTTTAACTTTTTCATTTACTTATGTTTATATGGAGTACAGGGAGTTATATACTGTGTGTTATAAGTTTTTATATATTACTGTGTTTGTGAGTAGAAGTGCTTTGAAAGATTTCCTATGAGTTCCTCAAAAACTCAAAATTTTTCTATGAAAGTGAACTCAAAAGTGAACGTTTTCAGAAACGCTCAGAAACAGCTCCAAATTTTTCCATGAAAATTTGCAGTTAAAACCAGATTTTACTATTCTATAATATTCTTAGTCATATTTTAGTTCTACCATTGGGATACTAAAAAATTGATGTGAAAAAATATCTTTTAGGCAGCAATAGAGCTGGGAAGAGGGTGGAGCAAAACCAAAAAGCTAGCCTAGGCTAAAGTTATTAGAAAACTAGACACCTCCAGGAAAGACCACTATGACAGACAAAATTGTAAAAGGTATTGAGTGTATTTTTAAATCATGTAAATAACTGTATTAGATAATTACTTATGATGCTACAGAATGGCACAAACTGTCTTGTTCTATTAGTTTTCTAATTTCTTTGGTCCAGGTTAGCTATTTGGACTTGCCACATATTCTTGCCAACTACCATTTATCATCACCCAAAGTACACTTTTTTTAAATGTTCTCAATTTTTCGGTTTCCTAATACAGTAAAATTTGTCTCAGCTGGATTCAACCAAGACAAAAAGAAGTTCTGGTTTAGGGAGGTTTCCATTTTATGACACTGGTCATATTGGCATTTCTGCCCTGAAAGTAGTAAATGACAAGACTTTATTATAAGTATCAAAATACATTAACATATAATGTACTTATGGAAGAAATTGTCAATAAATATTAATACTCTTCATTGACAGCTTCTGAGTTGAAAAATACACACCTTACTGGCAGTATTTGGACTGCTTGCTGACTCAACGCACAATGCGTCACAACCCTGTACTATGACTTTCTTATACTTTTGTATGGCCTTGAGCAATGCGTATCTGGTTGAGGGGTTATGATTTTCAATGTTAGGCAGGGAGGCCTGTGAATAGAAGACATGCCCATACACCTTCCCTCACTAGGGGAGTTGGCAGAGAGGGAATTCCCCCACAGTCTTCGCCTTGAGAGACAAGTGACCCCAAGGTCATATTCAACATTGACAGTTGAAGCCCCTCTCCTTCCATGTTTGGCTCCCACAACTAAATTGTGTGTCACAGAGAATTTAAAACAAGTTTGCTGATGTATTTATTTTATTAAGAACATTGTGCGTGTCTCTGCCAATTGCATTAAATTCACAAGAATTACGTTTTATAAAGATTATTTTTCCCGCAGGACATGAAAAAACAATCCTTTTCTGCGTTGGAGAGGCTTCGTTTTATGCTGCATAAAATGCCATTTAACTTCATGGGCCAGAGAAATTTTCCGGTTAAGGCAAGCTTCTGGCTTGTACAGGTTCAGGTTTTGACAGATTATACTATAGTAGAACTGAAATATTACATTAAGATTATTAAAGAACAGTAAAACCTCATTCTGAATGGTAATTTTCAGTGAAACATTTTGAGCCATATTTTAAGAAAATGGCATTTAAACATTACTATTAATGCGAAATTTGAAGTTCATTTTTGCGAAAAATTTTTGAGTTTTCAAAAATCTTCATTAGAAGTAATTTGAAACTCTTTAACTCATAAATGCAATAGTGTTGACAAATTGCCAGGAAATATGCATATTAATGGTGTGAGAAATATTTCAAAAAAATTAATGTGTAATTTTTGAAAAAAACAAAGAATACCCCAAAATGAATTTTATGTCATAAAAACAGAGCAATTAGCACTATCAGTTGAAAAAGTTTGGAGAAAAAATTTGGAGCCATTTTTGAGAACTGTACTTTTTGAGGAACTTTTTATGAAATTATTTAAAGCACATGTAAGTCATAAATACAATAATGTGAATAAATCGCCACTAATGTAAATATTAATGATGTGAGAGACAAGACAAAAAAATTACATTTTTGTAATTTAAGGGAAAAAACAACAACAAAGAATAGAGCAATATGGTATTTATATCATCTCAGAGAGTACATTTAGCACAACATTTTAAAGAAAAAGTTTGGAGCCATTTCCAAGAAAATTTTGTTTTTGTTATTTTTTAAAATAGCCCATATTGCGCAAAAACTACTGAAAGTTTAAAAAAATGTACATGACCTAAATGAAACAACTAACTATGGAGAAAAAATTTACTTGAAAGAAAAATATCTTTAAGTTTGTAGTTGTAGGAAGATGCAGGAAAAAATTCAAACTTTTGAAATTTTTGAAAATTCTGTGTAAACAGTGAAAATAAGACCTAAGCCATCTTTGTAAGTATATTTTACTCTATTCTCTCAAAAAATGTAAAGCAAAATATTTGGAGCCATTTTTGAGAAAATTTTGAAAATGTCCAGGGTGCTTCATATAAAGTACCCCCAAATTTTAAAGAATGTTTTTCAAAATCACAAATCCATTTTTTTAGTAACTATTAATTTTAACTTGTCAGGAAACTTTCAAGCAAAAATATATTTGGATAATCATTAAAAAGAATAAAATCGTATCGTTGCACAAGCTGAGTCATTGTACATAATCTGGAATATGACCTGTGTCATTCTTCATGATCTGAAATATGTGTGTGTGTATATATAGACACACACACGCATGTGCACGCACACACACACACAGATATATAAGCAATTCATAATTATATACATAAAAACCTCTCCCCCCCTCAAAAAAAATCATCTTTGGATCCACCCCTGAATGAGAAGCTTTTGAACTAAAACTTACACATAGTAAATACATCAGTAGAATCTAGTTGCACCATTGTGGGGATAATGAAGTCATTTTAATCTTTGGGGGCATTTACATGAAGCCTTTGTGACATTACCTGAAAAATAGCAAATCTTTTCATTAATTTTTTTCTCAAGTTGGGGAAAATTCATATTAAATACAGTATAATTTTGTTTTCTATTAAAACCTCTGAAATTCTTTAAATTACAAAAGTTCAAATGTTTTTCAAACGTGTCATACACCTTCAATAATACAGTCCAAGATTTTCTTTTCAATACAATTTATCTTTCAATTGTAGATCTTTAAATGGTATCATGCACTTTCTTAAAAAATCCGAGTAATTACACTAGGGGGAGGAAAAATTTCAGAATGGCATGCATTCCCACTAATTTGTATTAGATTGTTGCAATAAATCAACTAATTTAACCATTTGAACGAATGTAGATTATGTCTGTCTGTCAGTACTTGGTGCAACAGCCTGCATAAGGGCAATAGCCTAACAGCAGCGTCCTGGCCTCATGGTTATGTGTTAAGGGGGAATGTAGATTATACTAATTGTAAAATAAAATTTAATTGACAGTAGTAAATTGAAGTTTTTTATTTCACAAAAGAAAAACAACAACATTGTTTGATGACAAAAACATCAAAATAAATGATAAATGAATGTAGCTGTTATTGATCAGTGTTCATTCACTTTCTCCTTTGATTTTTTTCTCTTGTTTCTAATGTTCTTAATTTTTATTAAAACAATGATTACAACCAAGAAAAATGCATTAATACAAAAAATAATACACCTCTGAAAAAAAATACATCAGTTTTTTGAACTATTTAACTTCACCACAATAATGAATCTCATTGTGTCTTAATATCAAATTATACAATAACAAAAATAAATATCTGTCACTTCTCATGAAGCATAATTTATTCCAGATTTTTTTTGCACAAGTTACCTGGAAATAAATAAATAAATAAATAAATAAATAAATAAATTATAGTAACCTGTGCGTATTAATAAATGCCTGAGTAAAGATTAACTCTAATCTGGATCAATTATCTCTTTTAGAAGTAAATACTGTTTCACTAGCGCTTGTTTCTCAACATCACTCATATTTGCTTCAATATTTGAATTGTGATCAATGATTCTAGGATTAAATTCTTTTGTATTACTGTGCTTAATATTTTTTTCGGATACTCGGGTGGACTTCTCAGGAGAGTACTGCATAATTTTCTCATTACTTACTGAGTAGAGAGCCTGTAAGTGATCTTTCAAATCTTCTAGAAGGAAACAGCTTTGTATAGCAGAAATACATTTTTGCAATACTACTTGGTCCTGAGGTATTTCCAAGAAATGAGTGTTTTCATTTCCACCTCCCTTTAGAATTGGAATATAAGAAGAATGAATTAACTTAGAATTTTTGGGTGTTTGAGATTGTAATTGAATTTCATGGACATTGTCAGTTACATATGATCCACAGACGAGTATCATTGTATCAATCAAGTAAATAACAAAAAGAGGTTCATCTGATAATATGTATGGAAAGTGAGCTAGATTATCAGCTACAAACAATAATAGTTTAAGATTTTCTTGTGTCCTATTTTCAAAACGTTTTAAGAGATTTGTAACAAAAGCTCTTCTAGACTTCTTTGATTTGCGAATAAATGAGTAGAGGAAACAATTCAACGCTTCAAATTTTGTATTTTCTGTGACATGAAAACCTCTCACCCATTTAGATTTGTGATTTTGACCGTGGAGAATTGTATGAAGTTTGAATGAAAGATCAAAACCTTCCTGTGACTTCATATGCATTGTTCCTGGATGTTTCTTCTCAATATCTTCCATTAATGCCTCTGACATTTGTCGAATTGTGATGTTTTCGTCAGTAGCCATTCCAATTAGATATGGCATCATTTGGAAAGGTTGAATTAATCCTTGATAAATGATTTGTTGCAATAATTTCAAAGATGAGTGTCTAATTGTAATGTCTGCATTGAGACAAGATTCCATTACAGCTCTATTATACAGTTGGACTACTGTACTTATTCTGTCATATGATGTGTTTCCTAATTCTTTCAGATTTTCATTTTTTCTTGATTTGGTTATTTGCTTTTCAAGTTTCATCATCACAGAATCTTCTTCTTTGAGATAAACATAGAGGTTCCACAACACTTGATTTCTCATTGAAGAAGAAGTGTTATTTGATATCAAGAAAAAGTTAAATAATTTTACTAATTCTTCTCTTGTCATTAATTCATTGTGGCTAATGCATAGTGACCCAATTGCTTTTAAAGAGTATAATTGTATATCTTCTGTCATATTTTTGAGAAAGTATACCAACAATACAAATACATCCTCTACAATTCTTTCTGAAGATCCTTTGGTCACCTCTCCATTTGCGAAATCAAAATGTTTGAAAAGAAGACCTGTTATAAACAAACATCTTCGTATGTAAGGATGTTTTTTAATGAGTTCGGTATTGTCTGGATTCTTTTCATATGCACATTTGTATTCAGTCAAATGTTTGTAAAACCTCTTAAATATGTCTCCTATTAATTTGAAATTCTGAGTTAATTTGTTAATTACAATGGAGAGACAAGAAATACAGTTTTCTATGACTGTTGGATCATATGAAAGTATCAGCTTTAGTAAATCTTCTTCCAATCGAGCAACAAATGTTTCACTTGGATGTTGAACTAATGGCAAGACGTGTTGAATTGTTTGCGCAACATGTTTGACAATAAGTAAATCTCCTTGAGTATGGCATCGAATGCTAAGATATGGCTCTAGAGTATTCATATAGTCAACAAGTAGTGCTGGGCAAGATTTAGCAAACAAATGTAATGTGGAGAAACATGCTACAAACAATTGAGATGAATGCAGTTGTTCATTGCTGGAACTGAAACTTCTTTCTTCAGTTTTAAGTACCCATCTAATAAGACAACTCACAATTTCCTGCCAAGATTTTAATATTGGCACTGATGTTTCATGTGACACAACAGAGTCACAACTGTTTTCTCTCCACAAACATTTGAACAATTGTTCGAAGAAAACAATTTCTGTTTTTTGCAGGCTTGCAATAACTTTGACAATATTGGTAACTTTATGAAGTAGTTGAGTTGAACTGTCATTACTGTTTGCATGGATTGGAGAAAACCACATTTCTTGAAATGCTTCAATAACAAGTTTTTTTATACTTTCTTGATCATTCATTCTTCGTGCAATTTTGGAACAAATTTCTGGTATTTTTGGAAAGTCTGGATACTTAATACAAATATCTTTCAAAATTTTCAGCACTCTTTTCCTAACGCTAATTCCAGTATCCAATAACCTGGAGGACAACATTTCATAATACTGTTCCAAAATATCACTTTTATTTAGCACATATTTCCCTATCAGATCTGCAGCTGCTTCACGGACTAGCACAGATTGATCAAAAAAAGAGTAACATACCCCTTGATGAACATCAGTTCTTTCTAGAAGAGAAGGATCAACCTCAATTATTGATGTTAAACATTTCATTGCTTTTGCGCGTATTACACTACTACTTTCAGTAAGAACACTCAATATTTGTCTAAGGTATATATTAAAATTTTCATATAAAGGGCCCTTTGTGGCCAAGTACTGAGTAATTAATTCAGCAGTTTCATTGTCCAAACTTGTTCTTAACTCTGTCTGAGTGCTAACATTTACTTCAAATCTTGACATTTCAAATATTAAAAATTGTTTGTAAGACTGAAACAAATTGTGTGAAAATCTTGTATCACTTCCTTGGGCAGATAGTATGGAATTATTGCTTGTAATTTTTTTTGATTTATCTCTTGTACCTTTTCTTCTTTTCTCCTTGGATTTTTTAGGTATTTTTACATTTTCTAGGCTGGGTTTTGTTCCATTTGATTTTATCAATGATTCTTTGTACCATTTTACTATATAGAAATGCTTTGCAGATATCAGTGACTGATCTGTTGTCCTTTTTGTGGACAAATAATCTAATAATAAGCTCTGTAAAAGTTGGTCATCAGATTCTAGCAAAGAATTGGATTCTTTTCTTGATAATTTAATTTTCTTTTTACCTATATTTTCTTCTAATATGTTGAGATTTTCACTTTTAATTTCTTTTAAATGTTTGAGTACAGTTCCTGAATGAAGTTGTACTTGTGTTGATTCTTTCTTCAACTTAGTGGCAATAAAACTTAGGCATTCAAGAGACATAGTTCGAAAAGATACATCAGTAGACTTGTTTTGGATATTGGAAGTCAAAAGGTGCCCCAAAAGGTTAATGAATAATTCTGCTACAGGCCATTCAGGTTTATTAAGGGCCAAGAGTAGATCTTGAATAAAATTTTCAAAGAGAAGTTTGTAATCTATTTCTCCCCTTTTCTCTTCACACTTATTGAGAAAACCTTTAAGGAAATATTGTGCTACTCTCAATGCAGAGTCAAATCTGGTTGAAATTACAGAATCACAGCTCTGTATAATTAATTCGAATTTTTTTGTGGACTTCATTACATTTTCTGAGCTGTGCCCCTTCCCTTTCCCAGATATTACTTGAATATCTTCAGGTAAAATTATAGTACATTGTACAATTTGTAGGACTAGAGCAGATTGCATTTGAATGCAATCTGTGGAATTCAAGTGAAATGATTTGGTTCTGAGCTTATTTCTCATCAATTGACTAGTGGATTCCAATATTTCATTTAAAACAAGTCGTCTGTAATGTTCATACTTTTTAAATACCTCAACTGCCAGTTTCAAAGCAGCAAACTGCAGTTCACCTACATTTTCAACATAAAACGGTGTAATAGCAATGTAGGTAGCATGCAGGATTGCATCATCTGTTAGAACATGATTTGTTATTAATTCTGACAACAAACTAACAATCTCTACTACCTTGTTGAAAAGTGACATAAACTTTTCATTAGCCTTTTTGTTATTAGAATGTCCATTCTTTAAATTGATATCTATTATATAATTAGTCTCATAATTTTGATCACAAAATGGATAAACTACATTCTTTAAAAGAAATTCTAAAAACTCAACAACTTTATCAATTACATCTTCAATGAATACAATACTTGGTAAACTCTCAGATGTCAGAATATGTAAAGTGCATATTGAGGCATTTGTTGCCTCAAAAATTTTTTCAAATGTACCTGGTCCATTCAGTTTTCTTTTTTCCTTCCGTTCTGTTCTACCTCCACTTTCAGTTTGAAGATATTGTTGGATACAAGTAGAAATATCAGACCCAAGGACATTCAATAATCTTACAAGTATTTCGGATGGTATGTACTGCATTGCTTTCATAGATTTCAACCTTGCTGATTCCCATAACATCTTCTGAAGCTGTTTGTTCTGAATTCTTGGATATTCAGTGCCATCGGCTAAATTAATCTCATCGTCATATTCCAAGAGAACACTTTTAACAAACTCATAAAATTCTTGAACTGATGATAGTTTTTCCTCAGCCAAATTGGATACATGAATTGTACCTTGAGTGTCAAGGACATTTGCATCTAAGAGTGCGTCATGGTTCCTCTTGCGAGAAGTTTCGTTATTATTTTCGCTTTCTTGCACTTCGTAAAACGTGTCATCAGTCAGTTCCATTTTAAAATCACAACGCGAATCATCAATTGAGAACAGAGCACGCTCTTCTATATGGCCTATGTTACGCCGTAGAAAAATAATCACAGCAGTAACAAAAAATAAATTAGATATAGTAATCTACTTTATTTTAATTTTAGTTAACTGACGGAGACTTCACAACCATTTTAAATCAATTAGTGATTTCGATCTCATTGTTGCGCATTTCAGTATTTCTTAGTATTCAGAATTAAAATACTACGTAGTAACTGAGGTACCGTGAAAGTCAAACTCGTGCATAATGCTCACAAAGTTATTCATTATTTAATGGGTTCTCTAATTACTCTATTCCAGTTTACATCTCATTTAAAGTACCTTCCGATGCATTGAATATTTAGTTTGAACTGGCCTGTGGAGATGGCGATACATCAGGAACATCTCTCTGAAGCCCATGAATCTCAAGAGGATCCATGGAGCTGTAAGAGGGCGAATGAAGCTGTAAGAGGGCGTGCCACAATTTTTATAATAATTTGAAAATGTTTTAAATTCATTTACTTTTGATTGTACCTTATATTTTTAAATTTTGCAATTTCCTACATTTTTAAAATTAAAAATCACGCGCGGGTCACTGTGTGTGTAGGGGATCGTCCATACAAATAACGCTAAACGGGAAGGAGGTGGATGCAGCGTTTCGCTGATGTACATAGAGGTAGGGGTGTTTAGGGTTACCTAACGTTTATATATTCTTTTTTTCTCAATATTTGCTGAAATTATTCCTTTGATTCAGTCCCCTACTAAAACATAAAGATATTAACAAATCAAATTTAAAAAATGTAAATAAATTAAAGAAGTTAACCAATGTTATATTGATTGAATCGGTTAGATTACGAAGAAAATATTCAAAAATGATCTGTAGTCCTACTCTATTTTATAATCCAATTAAACTGGCACAATAGTCTCTCGGATTCGTAGGCTTCCGCGGCCGGAGTCTTTGGATTCTTGGCTGTCCGGGATGAGCCGCGTCCCAGTCCATTGAGCTGACATTTCGGTCATCATGTTGAAGAAGGCCATTCTTCAGAGCTATACAGCTTTACAGCTCTGAAGAAGTCTCTAGAACTTTGACAGTATAGCTCTGAAGAAAGCCACAACATGATGGCCGAAACGTCAGCTCGATCGACTGAGACACGGTTCATCCCGGACAGCCAAGAAACAATAGTGTCTCGTCCATGCTTCATCCACAACGGCGTGTGCACAGCTTGTTTTCAGAGAGAATTTCGCCAGGGGGGGGCTTGTTGCTTGTGGCGAATCTTGAACATTATTTTAAATATATCGCACATAATAGAAGCTACCTCTACCGTTGTCTTTTATTTTGAGCTTTTCTGAAATCCCAATACTATGAAATTCCGACCGGGAGCGGTAGCTCAGTGCATCAACTGATGTCTCAGCGCCTCTGACCGGGAGGTCCTAGGTTCGAGTCCTGACAGCAGCTGGATTTTCGACACTAGCTTTTCAGCTAGGTCGAATCCAGTCGCTGTCTGGAGGAGAATTCTTGCGGCCGGCTGCTCTGATCGCTAGTTTTCCGTGGTTTCTCCAATCAACACCACGCGAATGTCGGAGCAGTACCCTACCAAACGGGCCACGGACCGCGCGCGATCTGTCCCTCTTCCTTGTCCTATCCTCTCCGTCCTTAATAATCCGTTCTTAATAATTGTTCTATAAAGGCGGTTCCACACATTCGTTATTCGGCGAACACCGAGCAACTGCTCGCCGAATCCCGAGTAGTGTGGATGAGTTGCTTGCTATTTGCCGAGTGACGAACATTCGGGGTTCGCCCTACCCACCGCGTGTCGGTCTTTTGGACACATCAAAGGGAGCGAACATTTGCCGAACACGTCCGCTGCTCGGGATTGGGCAAGCACTAGCGTGCTGCTCGGCGGATGCCGAATGTGTGGGGCCGCCTTAAGACAATTACACAAACCACTAACTTCTGGATCATTAACACACTTCATTTTCAAAAAACCTTGAGAGAAGCATAACTTACGAACGACGAGAAAAGGACTGTTCACCACAATATTTTGCGGTGCATACTGACCGTCTAGATGTGCATCCTCCCCTCTCCCCGCCTTTGAAACTAAAGAGCTCTAGGTTATCGCGGTTGTCATGCAGTGCCTTCGCCTGCGCTAGCGAATTCTCTGGACAGCATTGAAAGTTTGAAACGTCTCAGTACAGTTTGAAACGTCTCACTCTACTGCACTTCATAAACACGAATATTGACTTCACAATGTACTAGAAGTAATTTACTACAAACAAGAGCAAAAATAATCCATTTCTTCGGAATAAGGGGCCTTAATTTGACATATTCAAAAATTGAAAAATCCTCCCTTTTCGGGCGCTGCAATATTAACAATAATCTCTATTTACATTATGTTAAAGTAGTTCGAGAAAGTAAAAATGAAATTACCGTAGCAATGCCTCAGATAATAATTATAATGTCTATTGTAGGCAACGAGGTTTCTCTGCGGCAACGCTTTGTGTGAGAGAGGAGACTTTGGAGGTGACACGTCGTGTGCTCTCTGCGCTCTTGGAAAAAGAGAAACACTACCGAATTTGACTCACCGGAGTTCGGCCGATTGCTGTTCTCTGTGCTTCTACCCGGATTTGACATGGCAGACGACGGATTGTGAGTATGATCAAAATACATTCATTATATTTTCTCATACTCGTACATTAAGTGCTCAGCCACGGGTATCAATAACTTAAACCCACGATAATTATTAAACGGCTTAATAAATGTCATTTTAATTCATTTGAAAATCACTGTTAATTTAAAAAAAAATATTTATGCATAATTCTATTGCGAAGGAAATTTTTGGGGAAAAATTATATTTAATTTTTATGGCAAATTGTTAAGTCAATTTCAATTATTGTAAACACTAACTTTACTGGTTAATTCATTCGTTCGTTCTCTCGCTGCCTAGATTGCAATATTTTGATGATTATTCTAACCGACATCTAATTAAAAAATAATATAACATTTTTGTTGATTAATTATTTTTACATTCCATTGGTGGAGTAGTGTTTCGGTCAAGTAGTGAGTCAACGGCTAAGATCCTTAGTCCCGTAAGTGTAGTGCGTGTTTTAATCGCGGGAGGTGGTGAGGAACTTCCCCCGTGGAATAACGAGATCCGGCGCCGACTTACTCGTCGGCTTACAGGGTTTTCCCTAACCAGGTATCTCTCACCAGCGGGGCATAGCCCCAGCTGGAACAAGCACCAGACTGGGCTCCCGACATGGGTGATAGTGTTTGTGTGTGTAATTAAGGGGTGAGGATAGGTCAAGGAAGAGGAAGGAAAGATCGCGCGCGGTCCGTAGCCTGTTAGTTAGGGTACTGATCCGGCATTCGTCTGGTGCTGATAGGAGAAAACCACCCGGAAACCTACCGATCAGAGGAGTGGGCTGCTAGAATTCTCCTCCTGACAGCAAGTGAATTCGATCTACCTGAAGTGTCGAAAATCCTGACACCGTCTGGAACCCTAGGACCTCCCAATCAGAGGCTCCGCAGAGACACAAGATACCTCAGCTGATTTAATTAATTCGAAAAACACATATTTGAAACGAGTAATGAACACTTATTACCAGAAATCATAACCCTACAGTTGCAACGAAATCCTTGACTTCCACACTTTCGTTGTCTACGAAACTGCCAATTGTGGAATGAACTAATCCATATTACCGTGGAGACGTTTTGAGTGAGTGTGAAGTGACTTCGAAGTTCACATCGTGAGTAAATTGCGCTCTTCTAAGTAAACAAGAAAGAACCGATTTCGTCTCGCCAGTGTTCTGGCAACCACCGGACTGAGCTTTTACCCGGATTTGACATGGCAGACGACGGATTGTGAGTGCAAACGAAATAACATAGCGTATTTATCACATGACTTCTTTTGTGCCACTACAGGCATTGAATATGTAATTATGTTTCACGAACATGAACTGCTTTTACACACATTTCTTTTTGTAAGTATATGGAAAACTGCAGCGCCCTGTGCACCTGAATTTTTTTCTTTTCTTATACCCTTTCCTCACCGCCGACCTAGAAGCTAAACAATTTTTTCTACAATGGTTCTTTAACGCTAACATTTTTGTAACATATATTATTTACTAATGACACAATAATTAATTTCACAATACTTTAGGAACGGAATGTGAGTGTTAGGCGTCTACTATATCCTTCGTTTCGTTTGAACTGTTTATCACTCATAACACTTTCTGGACAATTTGTTTTTGCATCCAAACGCTGATGAATTTGTGGGAACACGCTTTTCCTAAATTTTAGGCGTGAATAAACTTGACTTAAACTGTAACTCTTCATGAAGTTATCAAGAATTGTAATTTTAAGAATTCTATAATATTCTATTTTTAAGATTTTCTCGACTCATGTAAAGTAACTTTTCCTAATAAATGCTTTCTACTTATTGAAATAAATGTCACAATTCAAGAATGTATCACGGTCAATGCCAATTTTTAAATATTTTCGACAGGTTCGTCTACCTGATCGAGCGACCTCCGATCCCGAGCTTCTGCCTCGGCGCCCAGCTGCCCTGCGATGGGTTCAAGAGGCTGCCCATTCCGTCTTTCACGTTCGGTGCCCAGCCGAAGGCGTTCGTCCTCAACCCGTCCTGGGAAGAGATCGCTCCACCGAAAGTGACCATCACTGAATTACCCGATTGTGACGCTAACAACCCCGGATATGACAAATCGAATGTCCTCGATCAGGACACCACCTGCTGGTGGAACAAGCAACTTGGCCTTGCTTCTTGCTGCTGCCGTTCATCTGGCTAACTTGCTCTCGTATGGTTGGGTGGTTGGGAGGGCAGGGGGGAACTCAAAGTGTAGACACCTCCACGTGGTGAGTTCTGGGTGATTTCAACAAATGATCTAATAATTTGATCATGAATTGAAATTGGCGAAGATCTACACTACGGATGGCAACTGAATCCTGAAGTTTGAGAACATTCAACATTCAGTTCACATTTGTACTCTTTAACAAAGGAATGAAGAATGAAAAGGAAAGAATAAGAAAAGGAAGGGAGAAGAGATGAAGAGGAAGTAAAGGAGAAAGGAAAGGAATAGCAAGGAAAAGTATTTACTTTAAAGAGATTCAGATTTCTCCGGCTCGTTCCAAATATACTACTTGTGAAGTCTTAACTAAAATGATTTATAGAATAAAATTGGATCCACATGATGAAAAGGTTTATGTCAACCCCTTCATTATGAGCATCAAGTTATGGAGAATTAATAATTTACATTATGTACTATTCCTTTCGTAAGAAGTAATAAAAGTGATGTATTTTACTAATAGCAGACATACATCATTTTACGTTGTTTTGAATATCAAAACATTCGCAAACACAAATGTATGACTTGAAAATACACATAAAATTGAAATTGACCTGAAAGAAGTTTATTCAATCCTAATTTAATTTAATTTAATTTAAACTATTCAGTGAACTGATAATTTAATCCACTTTGGTGCATTACAATATTTTATTTCTAACCAAAAGATATACCTTAGCATCAGCCAGATTTCTTTCAAATCTGAATTTACCATTTAGGGATCTTTCAAATAAAGATTTGTCCCAAGCCTTGATAAATTTAAAAAACATTACAGTTTCTAATATTTATATAAAGTCCTTATTTAAATTTTTAAAAATAGTTTCGGGACCTTTTACTGTGTATGAACAGATTTGTAAAATTCTACAATTAAAAAAAACTTTGTTTTTCGTTCGATTTTTAAAATTTATTTTACATTTTCTGATATTGCAAGGAATCGCTTCTCAATAGTGAGTAGAGCTTGTAACCTAGCACTGGTGGTACAACATTGCGAGGATACTCTTATTGAAGGTCTCAAATAATAATACATTTCTAAGAATTTAGAGTGGAATACATTATTATTTGGGGGTAAGAATTGTTACATAAAGTAGGCATCAGATGATCATAGATTGTCTCTTACAGAGGGGAATTGAGATTGGGGAATCTAGATTGGATTTTTCTGTGCTTTTTTTAAGGGGAAATTGGAGCGCTTATTTACAAAGTGGAATATCTCCACGAATCAATTTTTCGGAAAGGGAAAGTACTCACATTCAGTTACAGGTAGAATTCAACCTTTTTCGTTCAACGTTTAACACGACACAAAAGCAATTTTTACTTTCTCCTTACAGCGCAGAGAGAAATGCGTGAAAAAACGGCGAATTTTCGGCAGAAAAACTCTTATTACAAGGTCCTGGTAACGAAATTGTGAATAAATTCAGTTGCTAAATTTAAAATGAAAATCCTCTAATATGTGGTGTATCCAAAATCCATGTTTTGCGAATCCGTGATACCGAAAAATCGAAAAACGGCAAAACGTCCGTCCGCCCAACGAACAACGCTAATCGCCAAACCGTTCAGCCGATTTTCTCCAAAATTTAAAAATTTTGTACCGATGCAGAACATTAAAAAAACAGGGTATAAGAGTGGGTGTGCTAACTTAACGTTAAGTTAGCAACACCACCCATCAAAAAATCATTAAATAAAAAAACTAAAAATACCATAATTATGTACTAATTTTAAAATAATTTTAACCCAAATTTAAAAATTTCAAACTGATGCAGAGCATCAAAATAAAAAATGTATACGTTTGGGAGTGTTCACCTACCGTAAAGTTAGCAACACCACCAATGAAAATCCATGATATCAAAAAACGAAAAATACCATCATTTTGTACTAATTTTAAACTAATTTTAACACAAATTCAAAAATTTTGAACTGATGCACAACATCAAAATAAAAAATGTATACGTTTGCGAGCGTTCACCTACCATAAAGTTATCAACACGTAAAGTTAACGTTAAGTTAGCACACCCACTCTTATACCCTGTTTTTTTTAATGTTCTGCATCGGTACAAAATTTTTAAATTTGGGTTAAAATTAGTTTAAAATTAGTACAAAATTATGGAATACTCTTTTTTAATTTTCTGATAAGTGGGTGTGCTAACTATACGGACATGCCACGCCCCTCCGGTTGAGGTGGACGCTGTTCCGACCTAGGGCGCTCTCCGAGATCCACCCGTTTGGATCCACAAAGGTGAATCCGAGCGCTTTTGCCACATAGTCCATGTCGCGATTCACCCTAGCGACTTTACTTTAGTTCATGTTGTTTTGGGGAGTGTACGATGATTATCAAAAGAAAACAATCGATTTTAATCGTAATGAAGAAATAAAAGGAATATATTATGTTTTACACTTGATGTGTCGTTCCCTTTGAAACTTTAATTTTTTTATTCGAATAATTTGAACTTAGGCAATTTGTGACTTCATCTGAAGTAATTATTTTTTTCATTTTGCTCCAAAAATATTAGAATAATGATCCTTAACGTAAGAAGGGGTTTCTTGTTGGTATTTTCTTCGAAAGTATAAAATTATGGTTCTTCACAGGAATCCGTGTGTGTAAAAATTTGCACACTTTCAAACGTCATTTATGCTTTTTACTCTTATCTTCTAATAGTTTTGAAATTGATCATTCTTTATTCTTAACTAATATTTCAAAATACAAGATGTTATTTTTAGGATGGATGGATGGATGGATAGGTGGATGACACGGGTAATAAAAACTTCATTCTCCAAAACCAAGGTTTTCTAACCTTACCAAAAGTTTAAAGAAAAAACTTGGAGCCGTTTTAGAGAAAATATTGTTTTTGTTACTTTTTAAAATTGCAGATATTGCACGCACTATTGCACGCAAACAACTAAAATTTTTAAAAACATCTACATGACCTAATTGAAATAACTGTTTATGCACAACAAATTTCATCTGAAAAAAAATCCATGTCTTCAATTTTGTAGTTGTAGGAGGACTCCGGAAAAAATTCAAACTTCTGGAATTTTCGAAAATTCATAGTTAACCTTGAAATTCAGATCTATGCCACCTTTGTAAGTGTATTTTGCTCTTGTCTTACAAGATATTTAAAGAAAAAATTTGAAGCCGTTTTTGAGAAAATATTGAATATGTCCGGGGAACGTCATGTAAAGTAACCCCAAAATTTAAAGAATGTTTTTCAAAATTTCGAAGTCTCAACTAGAGCCAGATCGACATAAGAGTTTTCAATTTGGAAAGGATCCTAAATGTGGTTTAGGTGCTAGTAGTGTTCACAGACGGATGGACGGACGGACGACCGACGGACGGACGTTTTGCTTCCAATTGGTTTTCGGGCAGGAATTCGGGCTAGACCACATGTTAGAAATTTTTTTCTCTTAATTTAGCATCTAGTTTTATGCGCTTTTTCGCCACTAGAACACGGCAATGAATTATTTTCCGCCGAAAATCCGCCGTCTTTTTGCGCAGCATTACATAACTTTCTCTATACTACGTAATTACTCAGTATATTCTTACGTTGACGAGAAACTAAAAAGTAGTTAACTAAACGTTTTTTTATGGAAATAATTTTTTAAAAACTCAGCATTGTTCTTACATTATTACTGCGTGATGTCTCCTTCAGGTAGGCCATGTGAAGACGCGTGATGTTCTCACAGTCCCGCGCGTCTGCTTCAGGTATCTTAGTGGTGGAAAGTGCGCGTAAGCGACTGAGATCATTTTCACCTTCAAGTGTGAAAAGAATCACTGACATCGCCGATCGACATATTTTGGCGTTTTATACTTCATATTTTTCCGGTCTCTAGTTATAACACTCGAATTAACGTGTATTATGATTAGATAAATTATTTCCATTTCTAGCATTCTTATATATTTCAAATACCCAAATAACGTGCTTCTCATGAAACGTTTCCTTGGTCCGCGGTGCAATAAAAATCATGTGATTTTTCAGCATTCCTTGTAATCTACGGAAGAGTAGTCGGCAAACTGAAAACTTTAGACTTGTCCAAGTAGAAAACCCATTTTCTTTAACGGATATTCAAAAAAACAATAATTTTGTCTATGCTTCGAAACGTACAGATTCGAAAAATGCACTAACTGATTAACTTTTCCGTGATCTGGCAGTTCTAGCGTGAAAATACAGTGTGTTAGAGACCAAAAACTGCGCGTTTACAATTGTTGAATAAGTGAGAAAGTGAAAATATACGAATGATATTCTGTAACGCGATTTATTGTATTATATTGAATGTTTCTCCATTATAATGTAAGATATAATGAAAGTAATGCATGATATTTCTTTGATGCCAATTCTACCCTGAGAAAAACTCGAATCTGTTACCTCAATTGAATATTTTATGTTATACTCTATGTTATTTTAATAATTTCACTTTTCTGTTATTTTAAACTCAAAACGTGTTGTTAATCATAATGTCGATTCCATATTATAACAAAAAAGTTTCATTGTTTTGGACAACTGAACAATTTTCATAACAAATTTATAATAAATGCGAAAATAAATGCACGGAACTGTTCAGCCAGTTTCAAAGTGTATTTAAAGTCAATGTGATTTAGTGACGGGGAAATGATAAAATTGTTTTTATTTTTTTAACTCTAGCGCAACATTCGAAACTAGTTGTGCTACGTAATGGTACAAATTTTCATGTTTTTAGTCAGTTTTCTAAATTCTGTGGTTCGGGTGAGCTTTACAGTCTTGTCCTATACTCTTGCCAGCTGCAAACTTTCGCCGTCCAAAGTTAATATTTTTCAAACTTTCCTAAGTTTTTGTGTCCTAATGGTATAACCGAAACAGTATTACTTTAAGAATTTTGAATTTTTAACAAGGAAGTTTTTGTTGAAAACTTAGGATCCGTTTTTGAGTTTTTGAGAAACTATCCGACATCATTTAAAGCACATTTACCCATAAATGAAATAATGTCAATAAATCGCCGCTAATGTCGATATGAAAGTCAAAACAATTAATTTTTGTAATTTTTGAAAATAACTAAAGAATGTGGCATTTAATGTGGCATGTGGCAATATGTTATTTATTTCATCATATAGAGTACATGTAGCACAATCCTTAACAAAAGTTTAAAGAAAACATTTGAAGCCTTTTTTTTAAAAAAATCTTGTTTTTGTATTTTTTTTAAATTGCTACCTTTATAATTGTATTTCACTCTATTCTTACAAGACGTTTAGAGAAAAAAATTGGAGTCAGTTTTGAGAACCTTTGGAATATGTTCTTGGGACTTCATGTACTGAATTCCCAAAATTAATGAATATTTTTCAAAATCTCAGATCTTCGACTCAGGCCAGTTCGGAAGGGGTTTCTTCAATTTGGGAAAATTCTACACATGGTTTAGGCGCTAGTGTTGATCACATACCCCAGACGGAAGGACGTTTTGCCTTCAATCGATTTTTCGGTATCGAGGACCCACAAAACATGGATTCTGGCTATGCCACGTGTTAAAGGATTTTTTTATAACTTCAGGAACTGGATTTACCTACTTTTTCGTTATCAGGTCTCGGTAATAAGAGTTTTCTGTCGAAAATTCGTTATTTCGCGCAGCATTACAGCTTTCTCTCTGCTGCGTAGGCGGTAGCGGGAACGTAAAAATTTGAAAAAAAGTCACAACGATTTATATTTTGAGAGAATTTTTTTATAATTTTTCAAGCCTGTTTCAGGCTTCTCGAAAAATAATTATTGTTGTGACAATTATTATTTCTTGTTTAAAAAAAAATGCGTTTGGGTTTGGCGTTGTGTAAATATCACACTAATTGTGCTACAGAATGGCACAGTCTTTCTAGTAGTGAAGTTTTATAATTTCTTTGGTGTGGACTAGTATTGCGGTCTTACCCCATTCTCTTGTCAGCTGCCATCCGTCGCCGCCGAAAGTACTTTTTTTTTTTTTTTTTTTTTTACATTTTCTCAATTTTTCGATTTTCTAATAGTATAACTGCAATATTACTTTAAGAATATTAAATAAGAGTAAAACCTCGTCATAAATAACATTTTTCTTTAAAAAATTTAGAGCCGTTTTTAAGAAAATGACGTTTACGCGTTACTGTAGATGCAAAATTTGAAAACTTAAAAAAAAAGAGTTTTGGAAAAACATAGTTTAAGGACATTTGAGGCACATTAACTCACAAATGCAATAGTGTTTACAAATCGCTGGGAATGTGCATATTAACGGCAAGAGAGATTTAAAAATATACATTTGTGAAAGTTTTGAAAAAATAAATAAATTCCCCAAGATGAAATTTGTGTCATTTTAAACAGTGCAGTAAGCATAGTCTCCTGGAAGAGTTTCAAGAAAACATTTGAGGCAATTTTTCAGAAAATTTTGTTTTTTAATTTTTTTAAAATTACAAATATTGCAGGCAATATTGCGCGTAAACGACTAAACTTTTCAAAAAAAATGTACATGACCTTAATGAAAGAACTAATTATGGACATCAAATTTCATTTGAAAGGAAAATCTCTATCTTCTCTTTTTGTTGTAGTAAGGAGACGCCGAAAAAATTCAAAATTTTACAATTATCGAAAAAACTTTTGAGAAATTTTAGAAAATGTCTGGGGGGCTTCATGTAAAGTACCCTTAATTTTGAAGAAAGTTTTTGAAAATCGCAGCGCTCAAGTCGCGCCAGCGCGACCGGGGAATATTCATTTTTGAAAATAATCCTACTATAGTTTAGACGCTAGTGGTGTTCACAGACGGGCAAACGGACGACTTAAAAAAGCAGCACTTTTTTGGTATCAGGGACCCCAAAACGTGTATTTTCGTTGAAAGCGATTTTCATGAGCATTAAGTAAATTTCTCTATACTGCGTATATTACTCAGTATGTACGTACGTATACGAGAAATTAAAAATGTTTTTCTGCTAATATAAAATATTTTCTTATTTTTAATATTTTTAATAGGATAAAATAGTGTTAAATTGATAAAAAAAACACGTTTCTGGCTGTAGAGGAGTGTGGGTGGTGGTACGGGGGCCAAGAAACCATTTTATGTTAATTTATAGTGTAACTACTCAATGTCATTTCGTTTAGGAAAACCTTTTTGTTTTTTTGTTAATGGTATGCGGGGAAACCTTTTGCCCCCCAATAAAGTATCCGAAATCCTGCCTCTGCTCGACAATGTTAATGTAAGGAACATTTTCTCAGAAACTATTTAATTTATATACTTGAAATTTTATGTGAATGTAGTTCTTTATTTATAAGTATACTAACGCCGACATTTAAAAAAATATTACTAGTTTCTTATTATATTTTTTGTTTATTGTTATTGGTTTTGTTCTTAAAAGTACTAACATTCATAACAATACTCTCTAAAGTATTAGTAAAGTATTTTGATAAATCTGCCCCGTTTAAGTATATAAACTCCTGTGCTACATCCTCTGTTAAAATTTGGCATTCTCCTATTAGTAGTTTTTGAGGAAATGTTCCCTAAAGATAAACATTTTAAACTTACGGGAAATGGCTCCTAAATTGACCAGTGCATTCCTGGTAGTACATATGCTGGACAAACACGAACGCCAATATTTTGACGCTATTAAACCCTCAATTCTTACCAGAAACAGTGTGTCCAACACTAGAAAACAAACTATTAATTTTTTTTCTCACGAAAGCATAAAAACAACCACAACGTTCAAGCAACGCCCACAATGTGCCGAAATGGCCACGCCCACTTTCACGCTATATAATTTCAAAATTACAAAACAAAATACTTAGAGATGACGTATAAGATGAAACTTGACTTATTTAAGACAGAAAACTATAAAGTAATTAATGATTCAAAAACGTAAAAATTTATTTATAATCATCCTTTATATCAAAAATATAAAATTCTATAGTTTCATCATTTATGCCCGTTCTGACACATCTTAAACGTAACGTAATGCCGTAAACTTAGCAGTTAAATGTACACATAAAATAAGCATTCACAATGACCAACGTAATTTTCGTCTGAACCAATCGGATTTCAACGTATTGCAGTTTGATCGATTCGTTCCTAGCGTGGTGGAAAGATCTTTTTCAGCGTGGTTTGTAGCTTTTTCTTCGATTTTTCAATCGCTTTTTCTTAATTAAATAAACAAGAATTCTCTTGTTCCAAATTCACGAGTAATTAGTCGAACGTAATTATATTATTCGCCACCGTCGTCGTCCGGAGCCCGAGGCGAGCAGGTGCACCAAAGTCGGTCCGAACGCCCGTTTCCAGTTCTCGCGCGCGATGTCGCCGAATCTGTTCCGTACGCTCCAGCACGCCCGGGCAGCCGCGATCTATGCCTAGGAAGAAAGAAATAATCGATCACAACGATCCCGACCTCATCCAGAAGACCCGCCGCCTGGCACTTCTACACCACGCCAGTCGCTTCGCCCCGCAGCAGAGAGCAACACAAACCAGCATGGACGACGCCTCCCGGGTAGCGGCACTCCTTGCGACGCTTCAACGGATTATCCAGGCACCGGCGCCCACGCCTAAGTTTGACATCGATCGCGCCTGGGATTTCGTCGCAAGTCAAGCAGACAACTGTGCACTGGGTAAGCGCGATCAAGTCGAGTGCCGCTACTTGGCGCTCCTGCGTCCACTCCTGCCCAGCCTAGAGGAAGCGGATCGCCACTTCGTACTCGAACGGGTACGCGTGATGACCATAGCATTAAAGAAGGGGTGGCGGGTGGCGGCCCACAATGCGGCTGATTCGGACTTATTCGGGCTGCAGATCACGGAGCCGCCACCAGCCCCCCTCCTAAACAGCAGTACCGGCAAAACAGCGGGCGCTTTCCGCGCGGCCGTGGGCGCGGGGCCGCGAACACGGCGACGACGGCGGCAACCACATCGGCGCAGTAGACGCCGGAGAGCCCCGGAGGTTCGACCGGCCGCGCCGGCGCCAAAGAACGCCGCCCCCGCATCGCACTTTGCGACACCTCCGCCACCAGAAGACCACCTGGGACCCGGGTGAATTTCTTACGCTCTTTGACAACTTACTTGAAGTCGTCCAGCCGCCGCCACCGGAGGATCCAATCCCCATTGATTGGGCGTTCTGGCGCCCAATCATAACAGCTCTGAGCGCACAGGCAGACAACACTATTATGGTTAAATAAACACTTGTTTATTTAATAAAAGTTTTATTTAAGAAAACGAGCACATGGTTTGTACTGCACCGTTACAGAGTACTCAGTACAGGGCACTTATGTCACAGAGTAGTCATATTGGTCTATGGTACAGAGCTTACAGAGTAGTGCGCAGTGTGGCAACTGCATCTAGCGGTCACTTGCTAAACTAACATACAACATCTCCCTCACAAGATACAATTTATAAAAAAAAAAACATTACACAAGATATAACGAAAGATTAAGATATTCTTTCAAAATACAACATATTGAACTTAATCTATTGATCTTAAACATAATCTTTGTAATACTTTGGTTTGTTTACTAGTCTACCTGATCTTGTAACTCCAATAGCCTTTGGATTCGTTTGATTACATTTGGCTTGTGTTTGTGGTTTGACATAAGCATCATTTTGATCATCATCCTTTGTATTGACATAAGTATCGTTTTGAGCTGTATTTGTTAGTGTGTATTCTTGTGTACATGCATTTTTGAGATACTTGTTTATAAGATCATCATAACTATCATTGTCGTTCTTATCAAATCTGTTAACTTCAAATTTCCTCAAAAATCTGCGATTTCTCACATAAATTTGGTCATTTCTATCTAACTTAACAACATATGATCTAGGTCTACTTTGGTCAACATCAATAATAATCGCAGGTTCCCAAGTACTCTTCTCTGTTAACTGAACCATAACTTGATCATTTTTCTTTAGTTCTGTTAAATCTTTTGCATTCCTATCATAATATTGCTTTTCTCTTAGCTTTTTATCTTCATTCACCTTTTCGAACCTCACATATTTATATTTTGGCAAGAGCATTTCTTGGTTCGTTGGCAATATACCATTTAATCGTCTTCCGAACAATATTTCAGCAGGAGAAGGAAGACCTCTACCTAATGGCGTATTTCTATACTCAAGCAACGTAATGTACATATCCTTGTTGTCAAACAATGCTTTCTTTAAAAGTGACTTAATTGTTTGAACGTGCCTCTCAATTAGGCCATTGGACTGTGGATACCTTGGAGTGCTTGTCTTGTGCACAATTTCCCAGTCTTCTAAAAAAGTTTGAAACTTTTGATTCACGAACTGTACATCATTGCCTGTGTATAGAAGTTCCGGTTTACCATGTCTGGAAAATATCGATTTTACATGATGTATTACATTCTCATATGTAGTGTTATCATTCAAACAACATACTTCTGGAAATCGTGAATACGCGTCTACTATTAACAAATATTTCTTTTTATTAAGTTCGAACAAATCAGCTGCTATTGTGTGCCATGGTCGGTCAGGAATTTCACGAGTCATCATTGTTTCTTTCTGATTACTATTTTGGAAAGTTAAACAGCTGACAGAAAGCTGGACAGTTCCTAACGACATCTTGAATTTCTTTGTCAATATTAGGCCAAAACACATTTTCTACTGCCCTTAAAATTGTTTTCTCAACTCCCATGTGGTTATAGTGCAATCTATCTATCATGTCTCGTCTCATGGTTTGGGGAATTACCAATCGATCTCCTCTGTAGATTGTTCCTTTGACTACAACCAATTCATCTTTGCAAAACCAGTATGGCTTGATATCGTCTTTTACCTGACCTTTGGAATTTGGCCATCCTTCCAGAATTACTGTCATCAAGTTTTGCAATTCCTCGTCTTTGGCTGTTTCTTTTTGAACTTTCTCGAACTTTTTTGGAGAAATATTGTGAAATAAAATAGAGTTCACCTGAGCATCTAAGTCATTTTCGTTGACTTCAAAATTTTTGTCATCATAACTGGCTCTTGATAGAGCATCTGCTAAATATAATTGGGATCCGGGTTTGTATTTTACTGTAAATTGGTATGGCTGCAAACTGATACGAAGGCGTTGTAGTCGCATCGGGGTTTTGTTTAGATCCTTTTTAAAGATTGACTCTAATGGTCTGTGATCTGATTCTACTGTAAATTCTTTACCATAAAGATATTGATGAAAACGTTGGCACCCGAATACAATAGCTAGCATTTCTTTTTCAATTTGTGCATAGCGTTGTTGTGTATCAGTTAAACATTTCGATGCGTACGCTACTGGTTTCCCATCCTGGATAACTACTGCTCCCATTCCGTCCCTTGAACTATCTACCGACAAAATTATCGGTTTCTTTTCATCATAGAATTGTAAAACAGGACTGGTTGAAAGTACTTCTTTTAACTGTATGAATTCTTTCTGGTGGGCGTCTGTCCACATCCAATGCACCTCTTTTTTTAATTGTCTCAAATTAGTACTGATGTCAGACAGATTGGGTATATACTTAGCTAAATATGTAATCATTCCCAAAAATCTGCTAAGCTCCGCGACATTCTTTGGTGTTGGTATCTGTTTTATTGCTTCCACTTTGTCTGTGTCAGCTTTAATACCATCAACAGAAATAACATGTCCCATGTACTTGACCTGATTACTACAGTACTGTATCTTGTTTGGGCTAAATCTTACACCTCTTTCTCTAGCTCTGTTGAGAACACGATTCAAAGTTTCATCATGTTCTTTCTTTGTCTTTGAATATATAATGAGATCATCAATGTACACTTTTATGTTTGGAATATCTTCAAAGATTTCTGTGAAAGTTCTGTGAAAAATCTCTGGAGCTATGGACAATCCAAATGGAAGCCTAAGAAAACGATACCTGCCAAAAGGTGTGGCAAATGTCGTTAGCTTCGATGCTGTATCTGACAACTCAATTTGCCAGAATCCTCTATGCGCATCGAGAACTGTGAAAAATTTTGAGCCAGCCATTTCTGCTCTAATTTCTTCAAAAGTTGGCATTTCATACCTTTCTCTTACCAAAGCTTGATTTAAATGAAAAGGGTCCAAACAAATTCTCAGGGATTTATTTGGTTTATGCACTAAAACCAATGGGTTAACAAATTCTGATGGTTCAGTCATTTTAGTGATGATACCATCATCTTCCATTTTTTGTAACTCAATTTTTAAATCTTTCATTATTTTAAAAGGTACTCTACGACACGGAACTGCGACAGCTTGATAACCTTCTTTTAGTTTGAAATCATGAGGTTTATTGCTAATCTTACCTATACCTTGAAAAACATCGTGATGCTTTTGCATAAAATTCGATTCATTGTCAACTTCTAAAGTATCCACAGTTTTTCTTACCAAATCTAATTCATTTAGACCCCTCAGGCCTATAATAGGTGCTGATTTGTCAGTCGTGCGAACAATTACAAAATCCATTTTGTACTTTCGATCGTTAGTGGAAACATTCAGTTTACATGAACCTATAACATGGAGCTTTTGCCCACCATAATTAGAAATATCATACTGACATTGATTGAGATTTTGTGATACATCTAATTTTTGAAAAATATACTCTGGAATTACATTAACATGTGCTCCCGTATCAAGTTTAAATTTAAGTGTCTTATTGCAATCAAGAATCTTTAACATGGTAAACCAATTGTTTTCTAATTTTATATCATTAATTTCAAGTGCACCAATAATATACTCACATTCATCATCATTTCCATTTTCTATAGCATTTACAAACTTTGAACGACACATTTTTGCAAAATGACCTAATTTTTTACATTTTAAGCATACCTTACCACTTGCCGGACACAAGTTTTTTGTATGAAACAAACCGCATCTTTGACAACCTGGTCTCGATGAAGTTGTTTGTTGGCTTCTTTGTTCTGTTGACTGGGTCTGTTGGCTGCACTGATTTCTTGAGACATTTTGCGTACTTCCTGATCGGTGTTGTGTGTGTCCTTGTTGCATTGTATGAGCACCTGGTTTCTTCTTGGGATGAAACTGTTTTCTAACTGCATTTACTGACAGCTTATTGGTGTTGTCCGTCATTGTCTTTATGTGAATGTCTGCTTCCTCCGCGGCCTTGCAAATTTTTATTGCCTTATCTAAGGATAGGTTTGTTTCGCGAAGAAGCCTGTCCTTAACCCTTTGGTCGTGAACACCACTCACGATTCGATCTTGGATCAAACGATCTTTAAGATTACCGAAATCACAATTCGCTGCAAGCTTTCTCAGTTCTGTAAGATACTGATCAAAACTTTCATTTGCACCTTGCACACGCGTATTAAACTTGTGACTTTCGACACTGATATTTTTTTGTGGTAAGAAAAATTTGTCCAATTTACTTAGCACTGTTTTAAACACTTTCTTTTCTGCTTCAGTCAATGTTAAAGTGTTGAAAATATCGACAACACTGTCACCGGCACAATGCAATAAAACTGCAACTTGGATTTGTTCATCCTTTTTGTTGATGCCCGTTGCAACACAATACAACTGGAAACTGTTTTTGAATTTTTGCCAGTTGATTCCAAGATCACCTTCCATGGACATCGGCTTAGGCTGCTTAAGCGATTCCATTGTTTGCGAGTATGCTCTTTTTTTCGAATGATTACTGGCACTGAATTACATCAGGCAACTTTTTAACTTGTTCGAAACAAATGTTGAGAACACACCGTACTTATGACTGAGTTTACCGACAGCTTACGACTGCGCCATGTTATGGTTAAATAAACACTTGTTTATTTAATAAAAGTTTTATTTAAGAAAACGAGCACATGGTGTGTACTGCACCGTTACAGAGTACTCAGTACAGGGCACTTATGTCACAGAGTAGTCATATTAGTCTATGGTACAGAGCTTACAGAGTAGTGCGCAGTGTGGCAACTGCATCTAGCGGTCACTTGCTAAACTAACATACAACA